>OU015490.1:111352960-111395460 GCA_907164885.2 Dolomedes plantarius
GATGTTTGTTCCTTCTAACTTGCGCACTGTTTTGCAAGTATATTTCTAGCACTAACAGCCGAGTGTAGAACTTACATGCTTACGTGTGTGTATGTATATATATATATATATATATATATATATATATATATATATATATATATATACATTATATAATATATATTATATAGTATATATATATATATATATATATATATATATATATATATATATATATATATACATATATATATATATACATATATATACATATATATATATATACATACATATATATATATATATTATATACATATTTATATATATATATATATATTATATACATATATATATATACATATATATATATATATATATATATATATATATATATATATATATATATATATATATATATATATATATATATATATATATATATATATATATATATATATATATATACCGGGTGGCCATAATTAAACTGACAGTGCTTACAGTGTTCTGTACCGCGATCTATTTGCGAGAATGACGCCAAATTTTGTAGGAAGATTAAACAAGACGGGGGACGAAGGATTCCGCGAAAAAATAAATTAGTTCCAAAAGTCACCGCTAGGGGAATATTTGGCGCTGTGTAATAGAAAATAGAGTGTTAACAAATGCAAATTAATACGGAATAAAATTACCTTTTATTATGCACATTTTCTTATTTAGTTCAAGTGCAATATGACAACACTTTTAAAAAAGCGTAAAATCTACATAAACACCGATAAAGTCTCGTGATCTGCAATATCACGTACGCTGAGCAGAAGAAGAAGTTCTTTATTCAAATTTCACGTTACATCCATTGGCACAGTGCCAGCTGCTTGGGTTTTAAAAGGCAATGTGTTACGTTTCGAATCAATCGGATTGAAAGTTTATGTGCAATGTCTCCTTCTTTAGTCGAGCGTGCGCTACTGGTCAAATTCTTTTACCTCAACCAGTGCAACGCGTCAGCCGCTCTTCGTGCTTTTAGAACGCACAAAAAAATGCGCAAAGGTAACGGTCCTGTGTCAGTTAATGGTCAAAAAGCAATGGTTGCGACGTTTGAGAAAACAGGTTCTCTGAAGGTTCAGTCAGGCAGAGGACGAAAACCTGTACCACAGGATACAATCGAAGCAGTTGCCACGGCGATTGTCGACAGAGGACCAGACAATATTGCTGCCACCTCTAGCGCTCGTGGATTAGCTCGGAATATGGATATGCCTTACAGTACGGTATGGAAAATCTTACGAAAGATTATCAACTTCTATCCGTACAAGATCAGCCGTGTACAGGAGTTACTGTACCCTGACCATGATAAGCGATTGACTTTTGCTCTCACCTTTCTTGCCAGATTGGAGGTGGATGATGCTTGGCCGTGGAAAATCTTATGGGGAGACGAGGCCCACTTTTACCTGCATGGAACTGTAAATACCCAGAACTGCCGAATTTGGGATGACAAATCACCACATGCAGTCACAGAAATTCCCTATTTTCTATTACACAGCACCAAACACTCTATTTTCCATTACACAGCGCCAAATATTCCCCTAGCGGTGACTTTTGGAACTAATTTATTTTTTCGCGGAATGTTTCGTCCCCCGTCTTGTTTAATCTTCCTACAAAATGTGGCGTCATTCTCGCAAATAGATCGCGCTACAGTTTAATGATGGCCACCCGGTATATACATATATATATACACACACACACACACGTGTATATATATATATATATATATATATATATATATATATATATATAAGTTAAGAATCAATCCGCCGGTTTTAAGAATCAGCTTACACTCTTCGCTTTCCTTTCATTTTTCAAAAAAAGTCACTTAAACCCTCAAAAGGCACGAAGTTCTTTCTTTTCTCTTTTTTAAAGAAAGAGTGATAAGATGGGATGGAATACAGTTGTAAAATGCATTTATTTCTTTTTTAGACATAACATAATGGTTTCCCCTTAAACATTTTAGCTAAACACTGCCCTTTTAGCTTGACTCAGGGGCATCTAACCCGTTCGAGTCCGATTTCACTTTTCTCCACTGACAAACAAAGAAAGGGACTCTTTTTTCCCACCTCCCACATCCTGGTTGCTTCTTCCTGGACCCTGAAACACATAAATCTTCGGCGAAGTGTCCACTATCATATAGGCAAACGGGACATTAGTAGATTCAGCAAGTTATCAAACCCTGAAATGTAAGCTAGAAGGTGAATCTTGGTCTGAGACTATTGGTATTGAAAGAGGTATAAACAGCCTCCTGAAAACAGGGCCCGACTTTGACACAATGGGGCCCTGGGCAAAGCAGACTTTGGGGGCCCCCTTCAAGGACAGATCCAAAGGGGGGCATGTCCCCCCTCCTCAGGCAAGATTTCTACATGAACATGTGGGACACTCACCCAGGACACCCTTAAATCGGGACCAGAAATTCAAAAAAAATTTCGACCGACAAGTCAAAAATTTGAAGAAAATAATGAATATTAATAAGAAGTGTTAATTAATTAATTTACTTTTTAATGTTAATGAATAAATTCGAGAAATTTTCTTTTGATATTCAAGTGGAGTTATTACAACTCCCCCCTTCCCCCCCCCCAAAAAAAAAAAATTAAACCAGAAACAATTATGGACGTAAGCATGCTTTCACTATAGTGGGTGCACTGTGCTCCACCCAGGATTTTTTTCTGTATCCGCCACTGCACCCCTTTACTATATTAACCAAAAAACAAATTCTCAAAACTATGTACAACTTTATACTAAATTTAGGGCCCTATAATTTTGGGGGCCCTGGGCAAGTGCCCCACTTGCCAATGCGAAAATCTGGGCCTGCCTGAAAACTTCATTACGTCAAACTACCATAGAAAACTTTTTCTTGCACTCTTCCTGTAGTTGAAATGTTAAACTGTTAAGCAGGTATGTTGAAACAAATATTGGATTTTTTTCTTCTCTTATTATAATCATGTGTATCTACTTAATGATACTACTTACTTACTCTTTAATTTACTTATAGGTCTAGACATTAAGTTATATTTTTAAAATTATATAGAATAATTTTAATAAAAGATAATTAACGTAAATTAAAGAGTATTTTATGGTAAATTATTCAATATATGTATATAGGTGTGTGTGTGCCTGTCAAAAAACCTAAATTTTGGCTATAAGAATCAACCGCTCATAAGAATCAAAAACAGTAATAACAAACGTGATTCTTATAAGCGGAAATCACTGTATATATATATATATATGTTTGTGTGTGTGTGTGTGTGTTTGTTTGTTTTCATGATACAGTTTCAATTCATAAAGTTTGAAATGAGTGTTGAACTACACGCTCAGTTTCAAATATTTGAAATATTCTAACCGCAATGACATCATTCCAGACATTACACCCGGCGGAAATCAAACTCAAGATGAGAATAGTGGTTTTTCCTCTGTGGGTGAAACAAAAAAAAAAATCTATAAGTCTAAAATGTGCGATCATTAGACCGTTTTACGTGGGAAGTATATATTTATACATCAAGGGGTGTATTTCTTTAAAATTTTAAATGTAACTTTGGTTACACATGGATCATAAAAGGAAATCCTAATTTGAATTAATTTAATTACGCATTTTGAATGAGAGTTATTTTAAATGTAGGATTTTCTATGAAATATTGGATGGGGATCCTATAGAACATAGTCATTTAAATAACAATCCATATGCATAACATTTTTGTGATAGACTTTTAAATAACAAAAAATCTGCCGAGCGTTTTTGTGCAACGAACACACTTTTGGATATCGCCATCTGAATAAAGGTAAATTCGCTACCTTCTTTAGCATCATCACGTGAAAAATAGTTTGATTTAATTAAGGTCTGTATGCGTTCTCAGACCTTTTAACGTAGGATTATGTTCCTATAAACGTTCCACCGGAAAAGGAAAATTCCAGATGCTAAATTCGTCCGTCCGTACTTCGCAAGATATCTCATTAATTTTAGAAATGAATGCTATCTCATTCATTTTAAAAATTTCGTCTCCCAAAGAAAATTAAGATTATCTTAAACACAGTATAACCTTTTATTCCCAAATAATTCAAATTCAAAAATATTTTTTGAATTTCTTTTATACCAGTGATTATCAACCTAGGGGGGAGGGGACATCCCGAGAGAGGGGAGGGGGCGGATTAGTAAGCAGAAATAGGTAATGAGCGTATTTTACTGCGGTTACTTACGATATATATATATATATATATATATATATATATATATATATATATATATATATATATATATATATATATATATATATACATATATATATATATTTATATAAATATGTAATATATGTTATATTATGCACTCCATTCTAGCATTTAAACTCCCTTTCCTAAATCTAATCCCCAGTAATATTAATTTGTCACATTAAAACCCTTAGCCACACAACTTCCCATGAATCGCATGCCTTTGCATTTCTACACGTGTATATGTTCGAATTCAGGAGTGGGTTACCATCGCGAGCGACAAAAACTGCTGACCCTACAAATAATAGTCACACGGTCTACCTCGCTCTCTCGCGTTTAATGTTGAAATGTGATATTACTTCCGAGCCGTTCTTCGAAATGAACGGATCTACTCTTGTCGCTCTAATAAACGATTCGGCCCGACGGCTTCCAAATTTAATTTTCAATCCTTTTAGGCTGAGTCTAGCTCCAGCCATATAAATATGAGCTAGTTTCTCCTTTCAGTTTATAATTTAAGGACGTGATGTAATGGGTATATTATATATATATATATATATATATATATATATAAATATATGTGATAATAACGGCCCACCATTATATAAAGCGTATTTAAAATTACCCTGTTAATAAAGCACGACCCCATTTTCCAAAATTGGAACCTAAAAGTAAAATAAGATAAATTATATTATCCCTGCAGATCATTATACAGGCATGTGAAGTAGCTGAACTCAATAACATCCCCAGAGATGAGTGTTAGAAGTTATGCGATTCCGAATGTCAGTATAGTGTCAAAAATCTTAAAGAGCCCTCGAAGCACTCTGAAATTATAGGTTCTGTAACGTCAAAAACCACACTTTGCAAGAATTATGGCCACTTATCCTACACTCAGGTCAAGAGGTCGCGGTTCTAGCAAGCGCGGCATCTAGCAGTAAAGTCCCCGATAAACTTAAGTGGACACGTGAACTCCACGAATCTAAAGTCGCCCAATTAAAATATTAAGAAGTTTTAGGCCCTCTGGCGTCAATAGCGCAAAGCATTTATTTACTATGTGCGTGAAAAGAAGATTTCTGTCTCTTGGGGTCTAACGCTCGTGGCTGTCGGACATGCGGTCCGCTTCTGTCTTATAAGGTAATCCGCGCCTCGTCAGGCCAAGTCATGTGGCCGCTGCAGCTAATGCCTTCTGATAAATAAAGCACGTCTTGGAATTTGTGTATTTCATCTATGGCTCCATGTGTGTTTCTATCCAAGTTGTGTGCAGCGCTTTACGGTATGATCAACACTTCGCCCAACTGCATCCCTCCCGCGTGCCGGCTACGCCTCCGATAAGTGCTATGCCTCTCCTCCGCGGCGTGAGGTACGGGGCATGACATATATATATATATATATATATATATATATATATATATATATATATATATATTATATATATATATATATATATATATATATATATATATATATATATATATATATATATATATTATATATATATATACAGGGTGTCCCATAAATACCGCCCAAACTCTGCACAGCCAGATTCCTCTTTGGGAGTACATGAAAAATGCCCAAAGAACTGTACCTGTACGACCCATAGTGTTCGAGATAAATACGAAAAACAAAGTATGACGTCACATCCGGTGCAAGGAAAAAACGCTGTATTTGACACATCAACAGCAGCATTTGCAAATATTTATAAAGGCAGATGTTCAAAGTGTCCACCGTGCATATCGAGGCAGGCTTGAGCGTGCCGTGGAATGGATAACTGCACACGTCGCAGCAGCGCGGTGTTCACCGAAGTACGAGCAGCATGCAAACGAGCAACTAAGTCCGTCTGCTAGGGCACACTCCCTAGCAGTTCGCTATGCATTTCCATTACACTGGCCGTAGATCAAATACATGTCGAAATATTCACGAACGGAATACATGATCACCATGCGAAGAATACCGGTAGCTGCAAGATGCAGTCTTTTAAATACGTATATATATATATATATATATATATATATATATATATATATATATATATATATATATATATATATATATATATATATATATATATATATATATATATATATATATATACAGTAAAAATTGTTTATAAGAACACCGGATATAAAAACATATCGCTTAAAAGAACGGAATTATTAGTTCCCGGCCAATTCTCATGTGTTATAATGGATACAAAATCCGGTTATAATAACATCGTTAATAAGAACATATCGCTTTTAGTGACTTAAAATTAATTGGTGTCTGGGAAAATAAATCGCTTATAAGAACATGTTAATTGTGAACGGACGGGAAGTAGCAGCACGTTGTTCTTGAACCATTTTATCCATTTTTTTATGTAAAATAAAACCCAACTCTCACGAAATAATTCGGCTGTGGTCAGCCCTCATAATGTAGGGGTTGCTAAAAAAGTGTGCCTCCAGAAAACTGTCAAGAAAACAAAACTTGCCAAGAAAAGTGGGCCACCGCCTATACCCCTAGTGACTGGGACGTAATGATCAGAAGTGCTGACCCCGCCAACACAGTCTGTACCTCCGTAGTCTGTACCTCCACATATTCAAAGATGAGTACAAAACGTAAAACTTTCACGGTTGAGGAAAAAATTCTTATAATTTCCAGATTAGAAAACGGTGAAAAAAATGGAGCATTAGCCAACGAATTAAAGGTGAGTCATACCACGATTTCAAATATTTTTAAAAATAGAGAAAACTTAAAAGAAGAATTTGAAAAAGATCGGACTAAAATTAAGAAACTTCGAAAAAGTCCACATGCTGACATAGAAGAAGTCCTTTTGCAATGGTTTAAAATTCAAAGGAGTGCCAACATTCCCCTAAGCGGACCGATTTTGCAAGCAAAAGCAAATGAATTTGTGAAGCGCTTTAAAAAATATGATTTTGTTTGTTTAGCTTCGTGGATCCAGAGATTTCGGGAGAGGCATTCCATTGTGTACGGGAAAATCAGTGGAGAATCGAAAACCGTGCCAAAAGGAGTTTCTGATAACTGGCTTAAAACCGTTTGGACTGCGTTAAGAGAAGGCTATGAAGACCATGAAATCTTCAACGCTGATGAAACTGGGCTATTTTATAGGATGACACCGGATAGGACGTTGCGTTTCAAACACGAAAACTGCAGTGGTGGTAAGCTTTCAAAAGAAAGGATAACAGTTATGGTTGCTG
Source organism: Dolomedes plantarius (assembly GCA_907164885.2). Taxonomy (NCBI): domain Eukaryota; kingdom Metazoa; phylum Arthropoda; class Arachnida; order Araneae; family Dolomedidae; genus Dolomedes; species Dolomedes plantarius. The sequence continues at coordinate 111,360,364 of OU015490.1, forward strand.
AAAATTTAACTGGAACTGAAAAATTGAAGCTTTTAGTGATCGGGAAATACAAAAATCCGAGGGCATTAAAAAATATAAAATCGCTGCCAGTTGATTATCATTTGAATTCTAAAGCTTGGATGACGGAAGAAATCTTTGAAAACTGATTATGGAAGTGGGACCAAGAACTTATTAAACAAAAAAGAGAATTCTTCTTATTGTGGACAATTGCCCAGCCCACCCTCCGGTTCAAGGTCTTCATGCCATTAAATTAACTTTTCTTCCTCCCAACCCAATCTCCGTATTACAGCCTATGGGCCAAGGTGTCATTAAGTCCTTAAAACTTCATTTCAGGAAGAACTTGACTCTACAGATCATCGACAATATTGAAAATAAGAAAGAACCGAAGATTTCGATACTGGACGCTATAATCATGCTAGAAAAGGCGTGGAATATTGTTAAACCTTTAACGATTTCTAATTGTTTCTGGCATGCTGGTTTTCTTAGGGGTGAAAATCCTTCCATTTTTCAAATTCAAGACGCTAGAGATGAAACGCTTCAAGACTGGGCTCGACATTTGCCAATAGAACAAGATTCACTTCAGGAATATGAAGACATAGATTTGGCTCTTGCAACACATGGGAATATAACGGATGAAGATATTGTTGCAGGCGTAAATGCAGAAATTTCTGGCAGAGATGATGGATGATATTCACGAAAGTGCCAGTTCAGAAGATCATTTGAACGAGTTTTCTTGCCCGAGTTTAAAAGAAATGTTTTCAGCAATCAATAGTGTTAATAAATTTTTAGCTTGCAATGACGATTTTGTGAAGGATCCGATAAAAAAAGCTGTCAAAGAACTTGTGGCGATAACCGAAAATTCTTTTTATTTACAAAAAAAAAAAAAAAAAAAAAAAAAAAAACTAAACTAAAAAAAATTACTGACTTTTTTTCGGTAAATCAATAAACATGTAAAAACAAAATATTGCATTATGTATGTACATTCATAATACCTATTTAATTTTATTCATTTTTCTTTTTAACATTTTTAGAACTATGTATTTGAAAAAGTTTAAAAAAACATATTTATATGAAAATAAGCAGTGTGTTTTTCCCTGATTGGACTTGAACTTCTTAACCATTTTTTAAATTTCATGTTTCAGGTGTAAATAGAAATTATGTGACAATGAATTTGTTATTTTCAGCAGTTTTAAGTCATCTATCGGTTATAAAAACTATCGATTATAAGAACCAGTTTTTAATGTCCCCTGGATGTTCTTATAAGCGATTTTTACTGTATATATATATATATATATATATATATATATATATATATATATATATATATATATATATATATATTATTTAACATTTAAATGAGCATTTTATATAGTTCTTTGAAAAAACATAATTATCAGTATGAAAATAAATTTTTCATTTCCCATTCCAAAGAATTGCTGAACAGAGCCGATAGTTTTAATAAATATGCAAACAAGCTTATTTGAATATGAAATTTAAGAATAAGCCCACCATACATAAGATCTACTTGTAAAATAAACTAAATTTTAAAATTATTCTTTTCTTTTGCCAATCCCCCACACTACCACCAAGGCCTTTCTTTTTTCTTTTTTAAATTATTTTTTTTTATGAAGTGCGGTTTTATTTTAAAGGTAGATTTGACTAATACAAAAGAAAATTTAAAAAAAAAGAGAGTTTGGGCGTTTATGTAGGCAAAAAAGTGCTTTCTTAATTTATTCATGAATTTATTTAAACTTTTTTTAAGCTATTTCTTGCAATCTGAGCAAGAAAATGAGAAAATAGCAGCAAGATAATAATAATTAGAGGGCTAAGATAGCATTCTATACAAAACCTTAAAAAAATAGTTTTTTTCCCTATAATCTGTTAAAAATTTTAATTTAAGAATTCCTTTGTCGTTTTTTAATTAAGCTAACGTTGAAGAGCCGGTTTTGGGGGAATTTTTCTTTATAGTACTTTTCTCGTATCAGAAGCCCAAATGCAAGTAAATTAAACAGAAATATGTTGGATTTGTGCCTCAAAGACGGGACAAAGCATAAGCCCTTGAATGTGAATATGTTTTTTCATCCTGTGATATTAAACTGAAATTGTAGTTAATTTATGCTTCTAGCGTGCGTTTATTTTTATCTCGTCGGGATTTAGGGCTTGTTAACATAAGAATCCGTCAGAATCAGCGTTACTCGTATTGAAATATATCTGTAACAGCATGTACTGTGAACACCTGACTCAGTGGTTTTGTTGGTTTCTGAAATACTTTTTATCTGAATAATAGTGGCAACACTGTTTTCCCGATGAAAACAATTTTTATTCCATTTGTAAAATGAGGCGGTGAGAGATGGAATAAAATACGTTCCTGTGTAATAGTCAGGGCCCGATTTAGAAAATTCTTGACTATATGCACAACTCGGGATGCCCCCCCCCCTTCAACACTGATATGGTCGTAAAATTTCCAAAATTGACACACAAAAAAATAATAAATCATGAATCATTGTGAAAGTACCATTTTACTAACAATTGGCTATTTGAAGCGTAGAAGTCTAGAACATTATCAAATAACAAAAAGCAATACAACATATTAACTTCATCATTAAAACACCAATACAGTGCAACCAGAAGAACTTATTAATCCCTTATATACACTATAACATACATATGATGAACTATATGTATAACTATACATATGATGAACTATATGTATAACTATACATATGATGAACTATATGTATAACTATACATATGATGAACCAATCAATCAAATTTGAAAGGATATATAAAAAAAATGCTATTAAAAAAGGTAAAATAACAAAAACTTGAATTGGGAATTTTTTTCTTTTAAAATAAAAATTTTGGGGGCCCCCAAAATTCGGGGGTCCCTAGACCCAGGCCTACTGGGCCTCATGGAAAATCAGGGCCTGGTGTAAACTCCGAATAAGTTTTATTTAATACCTTGATAGTATTGTTGTAACCCTAATGAGTTACATATTTAACCAATTACAAACCTTCAAACGATTAGCAACGAAATTATTAAGACCTGTGATTGGTTTAAAAAATATCAATATGAATAACGCTGACTCTGTTGGATTATATGTGAACAAGCCCTTACTGTTTAAACTTAAAAATTTGGTAGAAATATTATCTAAGATATTTCATTGCCAGTAACTTTCAAAAATTTGTTTTGTCTTTTCGTTTTCAAAACTGCATAGTAACATTTACTGCGTAAGCTGAAAGTTTTTATCTGTTTACTTGAAACAATGGATAACTTGAAAAACAATTTAAAATTATGAGTTCATAACTTTGAAAACAATAAGGGATTTTAAAGACTATAATATATCATAGATAATTACTTTTTTCACACACAGGTGATGTGCACACTGGATACTCTCCAACACAGTGCTTCTCTAACTGTGGTACGCCTACACCCTGCTGACGCACGTAACTTTCAAAGGGTACTCGAATAACTGTTCATGAAAACTAAACAATGCGAGAGATGTTTTCCTTTGATTTTTTAATAAAAAAAGATGCAAAACTGTTATTTCCCGCAAAAAAGCATTCTTAGGTATTAAAAATCTGCGATGGTAACTGATGCACTTCCCTGCTCTTAAACCCTGTAATGCCATAGCGAGTGACGGAGCCACTTTTAAACGATTACTCAAAACATATTTTTATCTAATTTACGAATATCCCTGGCAAAGATTTTTACTAGAACCTTAATTATCTGGTTTTCGATTAATCGAAGAGCTCGGTTTTTCGATATTTCGTTTTAAGATCGTTTAACATCGACTATGTATATCATATATATATATATATATATATATATATATATATATATATATATATATACAGGGTGTCCCAAAAAGTCCGACGAATTGAAAAATCAATTAAAGAAAAACGGAAGGTGATAGAAATGTACGGTTTGCTGCATTCTGCTTAGGCAACCAGGGAATTTATTCTCACCAATTTTCAAAATTAGTTACAAAGTTCGTCAACAGATGGCACTGCTGACTGGGAAAAACTATAAAACAATGTTTTCAAAGGAAGAAGCATGCGCAAAGTGTCATGGATTGGCCTCCCTATTCTCCAGATTTGACACCTTGCGATTTTTTTTCTTTGGGGTTACTTGAAAGACCAGGTGTATCGTCACAATCCACAAATTGTAGATGAACTGGAACAATACATATCTGCTGCTTGTCAGAATATTTAAACTGAAATGTTTGCACGGGCGTCTACGAATTTTGTCCTCAGACTGCGCCACGTTGTTGCTGCAAACGGTGGTTATTATAAAAGCATTGTTTTATAGTTTTTCCCCAGTCAGAAGCGCCATCTGTTGACGAACATTATAACTAATTTTGAAAATTGGTGAGAAAAAATTCCCTGGTTACCTAAGCAGAATGCAGCAAACCGTACATTTCTATCACTTTCCTTTTTTCTTTAATGGATTTTTCAAATCGTCCGTCATTTTTGGGACACCCGGTATATATATATATATATACATATATATATATATACCGGGTGGCCATAATTAAACTGACAGTGCTCAGAGTGTTCTGTAGCGCGATCTATTTACGAAAATGACGCCACATTTTGTAGGAAGATTAAACAAGACGGGGGACGAAGGATTCCGCGAAAAAATAAATTAGTTCCAAAAGTAAAAGCTAGGGGAATATTTGGCGCTGTGTAATAGAAAATAGAGTGTTAACAAATGCAAATTAATACGGAATAAAATTACCTTTTATTATGCACATTTTCTTATTTAGTTCAAGTGCAATATGGCAACACTTTTAAAAAAGCGTAATATCTACATAAACACCGATAAAGTCTCGTGATCTGCAATATCACGTACGCTGAGCAGAAGAAGAAGTTCTTTATTCAAATTTCACGTTACATCCATTGGCACAGTGCCAGCTGCTTGGGTTTTAAAAGGCAATGTGTTACGTTTCGAATCAATCGGATTGAAAGTTTATGTGCAATGTCTGCTTCTTTAGTCGAGCGTGCGTTACTGGTCAAATTCTTTTACCTCAACCAGTGCAACGCGTCAGCCGTCAGCCGCTCTTTGTGCTTTTAGAACGCACAAAAAAAATGCGTAAAGGTAACGGTCCTGTGTCAGTTAATGGGCTAAAAGCAATGGTTGCGACGTTTGAGAAAACAGGTTCTCTGAAGGTTCAGTCAGGCAGAGGACGAAAACCTGTACCACAGGATACAATCGAAGCAGTTGCCACGGCGATTGTCGACAGAGGACCAGACAATATTGCTGCCACCTCTAGCGCTCGTGGATTAGCTCGGAATATGGATATGCCTTACAGTACGGTATGGAAAATCTTACGAAAGATTATCAACTTCGATCCGTACAAGATCAGCCGTGTACAGGAGTTACTGTACCCCGACCATGATAAGCGATTGACTTTTGCTCTCACCTTTCTTGCCATAATGGAGGTGGATGATGCTTGGCAGTGGAAAATCTTATGGGGAGACGAGGCCCACTTTTACCTGCATGGAACTGTGAATGCCCAGAACTGCCGAATTTGGGATGACAAATCCCCACATGCAGTCACAGAAATTCCCTTACATTCACCAAAGGTAACTGTTTGGTGTTCGTTCACAGCGGAATTTATCGTAGGTCCATTCTTCTATGAGAACATTACCCCGACAGGACCGGAAACCTGTTCTGTTACCGGAGAGAAATATCGCCACATGTTGAACAGCTTTGTCATTCCGGCACTTCAGCAAAGACAATGCCTGGGGTAAATCATTTTCATGCAAGATGGAGCCCCTCCACACGTTGCTGTACGGGTGCAACAGCTGCTACGACAGAAATTCACAACAGAAAGAGCCATTAGCCGCTACTTTCCAACTGCATGGCCACGTCGGTCGCCTGATCTTACCCCATGCGACTTCTGGCTATGGGGTTACCTTAAGTCCAAGGTCTATCAAGGAGAGGTCCAGGACCTGGCTTCGTTGAAGGATAACATATCACGGACTGTACGGGAGATTCCTGCAGACATGTTACTTTCTGCTGTTGTGCATACTGTGCACAGAATGCAATAGGTGGTCCACAACAACGGCAGCCACGTTGAACTTCATTAGAATGCAAAATAAAAGGTAATTTCCGTATTGATTTGCATTTGTTAACACTCTATTTTCTATTACGCAGCTCCAAATATTCCCCTAGCGGTGACTTTTGCAACTAATTTATTTTTTCGCGGAATCCTTCGTCCCCCATCTTGTTTAATCTTCCTACAAAATGTGGCGTCATTCTCGCAAATAGATCGCGCTACAGAACACAGTGAGCACTGTCAGTTTAATAATGGCCACCCGGTATATATATATATATATATATATATATATATATATATAAACACGGTATGTCGACAAGATAAGAGGGATGATAGTACTCATCAAAATGAACAATATTTTCAATGGAATCTAGGGCCGCGTTCCCTCCAGTCTGTCAGAAAAGTGTAAAATTCAGTGTCCAAGTTGAACTTTCGTCATTGGAAAAAAATGAGAATAAACCAAATTATAAGTTGCAGAATCCTATTCAGATCAGAGAAAGACCCCGCTACTACCCATCGTAAACACCAGAAGAGATTTTCAATGAACATCTGGGCAGGTATCGTTGATGATTAGCTGGTGGCACTGTATTTTTTGCTAGACCGTCTCACCGGCGCAGCGTACCTTGTTTTCATAGAGCAAGTGCTTCCTGGTACCTTGCAAGCTATTTCGCTCACCACACAGAGAGAAATGTGGTTTATGCATGATGGAGCCCCACCACATTTTCACACCACGGTCCGCTACTTCCTGAATGCCACATATTATGGACTATGGATTTGACGTGAGGGACCTGTGTCTAGGGCTCCACGCTCACCGGACCTAAATCTACTATTACACTCCATCGGGGGACACATGAAATCATTGGTGTACACGAGGCGCCTATGGACTCAGTGGAAGATCTCGTCGCGAGAATCGTTGTTGCAGCAGACAAGATTAACGCGATACAAGGAGTGCATGTGAGGGTTGGACAGTCTTTCATTCGGGAGTGACAACTGTGCAGCGGCACCCTTGGACGCCATTTTGAGCATTATGAGGGTGGCATTCTCAAATTTTTCACCAAATATTGAATAAATACTATATGAGGACCACTGAGGTCCATTCTCATTGATTTTTTTTCTAGTTTAGTTTTCTATAGATAAAGGACATTTATAATTTTCAGTGTTTTAATTTGAAGCTTATCATTTAAAAATAATTGTCTTTTATAATTTTAATTTTTGATAATTTTTACCAAAATGAAATACAAACTCATATTAATATTCAAATATGAATTTTTAGGCACATGACATTTGACAAAAAACAAGTGTAGATGGCAAGGAAGACATTATTTTTAAATTTGCTATTATGCAAAGTAAATATATATCCAAAATTTACAGTTCATTGATGTTTGAAATAGTTTCTCATAATTTGCCTATTTCGTTTTTCTATACAGTAAAACCTCGTTTATCCGGCCCTCGTTGATCCGGATCTCCGGATAATCCGGATCAGATTTGAAGATACTATTTTTATTTAATATTCACATTAGATTATAATTTTTAACTATAATAGCAAAAACGTAACTACAAGTACGCCAAATATTCGCTTTTTAGTTTGATTCAATGTACAGTTCCTGCATAGATTGTACAATAAATTATGGTAATAAAATGCTTTTTGTTGAGTTTAAGAAATCTTTACTAGACTTACCAATTCTTTTTAAGAAATGATGTGAAAAGTTATTTTTATGTTTTTTAATGTCTTGTAAACAATACTATGTTATTTTGTTACAAAACATTTTTTTTATCGTAATAAACGGTAAGTTTTCTCAGTTAAGGATTTTGTTTTGCTTATTACTCATATTACCCGGATTATTCGGATTGCCTTACGGACACAGTTAGTCCGGATAAACGAGGTTTTACTGTACTTTTGTTAGCATTTTCCTAATTTTTACATTACTACTTTTAAATTGCTGTTACCAACAAATTTTCATGAAAAATCACGCTTGATTTTTCATTGAGAGAAAATTGGTCGAGGTCGACTAAAGTTTGCGAACCCCTACCATAAACAACAGTGAAGAAATTTTTATAAAAGAAATGTGTCTGAAATATTTCAGACCCTGAAAATGAAAGTATACAACTTAACACGCAGGAAATTTATTTAAAAAATAAACAGCCTATGAACTTGGCTATCGAAATTTCGAAATGTTTTGATTAATGTGTCCTTAAAAACGAAAGCGTAAAACTTTATCGACAGTATAAAACATAATAAAACAAAGCAGCATGAATTTTTTAGATAATATCAGATATGCGAAAACTTTGCTTACAAATAATTCAGCAACTGAAGTTCAAATGAGTAAACCGCGTAGAGGGACATATGCGTAAGACATACCAGCAAAGGTCTGGCATGAAGCCATTTTTGTGGACTTCGTTCGTGACCCGTAGATTATGAGATCGAGTATACTGTGACATTTAATGACCTGTACTTGGCTCTTGATCATATCTAAGGGTGTATTTCTTTTCCTCTATAACACTCTAGTTACGTCTCTGAAAAACAGAGAGAAGAATAAGGAAAAAAAACTTAAGAGGATAAACTGAGATGGCGTTGTCATTTCGCCAGAGAAAAAAATATTAAAGAAATTCAAATTAAAAAAAATAAGTACATAAATTTTTAAAATTAAACAGCACTACATTCTAATTGGTGGAAAGTTATATACAGTAACCACCGCTTATAGTGATCAGTGGTTATAAGAATCAACCGTTTATAAGAATCAATATCGCAAAAACAAAAAAAAAATGTATTATTTGCATGTTAAAATTATCGCTTTAAAGAATCAATCCACCGGTTTTAAGAATCAGTTTACACTCTTCGCTTTCCTTTCATTTTTCCAAAAAAAGCCACTTAAACCCTCAAAAGGCACGAAGTTCTTTCAATCTTTATTTTTCAAAGAAAGATTGATAAGATGGGATGGAATATATTCTTAAAATTCATCCCTTTCTTTGTTAGACATAGCATAATAGTTTCTCCTTAAACGCTTTAGCACAACACTGTCCTATTAGCTTGACCCAGAGGCATCTTTACCAGTCCGGGTCCAATTTTACTTTTCTCCACTGACAAACAAAAATAGGGACTCTTTTTTCCCACCTCCCACATCCTGGTTTCGGCTTCCTGGATCCTGAAACACATAAATCTTCGGCGAAGTGTCGACTATCACTTAGGCAAACGTGACATTAGTAGATTCAGCACGTTATCAAACCGTGAAACGTAAGCTAGAAGGTGAATCTTCGTCTGAGACTATTAGTATTGAAAGAGGTATAAACAGCCTCCTGAAAACTTCATTACGTCAAACTACCATAGAAAACTTTTTCTTGGTCCCTTCCTGTAGTTGAAATGTTAAAACTGTTAAGCAGGTATGTTGTAACAAATATTGGATTTTTTCTTCTCTTACTATAATTATGTGTATCTATCTACCTATAGGTCTAAAAATTAAGTTGTAATTTTAAAATTATAAAAAAATAGTTTTAATAAAAGATAATTAACGTAAATTAAAGATTATTTTATGGTAAATTATCTAATATATGTATATATAGGTGTGTGTGTGCCTGTCCATAAACCTAAATTTCGGCTATAAGAATCAAAAACAGAAATAACAAACGTGATTCCTATAAGCGGAAATCACTGTATATATATATATATATATATATATATATATATATATATATATATATATATATATATATATATATATATATATATATATATATATATATATATATATATATATATATATATATATATATATATATATATACACATATATATACTATATATTGACTATTATAATTGAGTTACGGTTACATAGACCAGTGGTGTGCAAAATTTTTTGAACCGTGACCCACTTTTAAATTAAGAAGAATCACTCGACCCCAATGAAAATTTTTTGCTGATAGCACATTCTTTCAAAAAAATTAGGAAAATGTTTGCAAACAATAGAAAAAAGAAGTAATCACATTTTGACAAACTATGATTAAAATCAATAACTGTAGATTTGGGGAATATATCTACTTTGTATATTAACAATAAAAATACGTCTTGTTTACCTTCTGCAGTTGTTTTTGACAAATTTCATGTGACTAAAACTTTATTTTTAAAAATTAATGTGTACTTTAGTTGGGTAAAAATCAACATTATAAAAGAGCAGTATTTAAAAATTGTAAGTCGCGTATTGCAACACTGAAAATTATAAACTTCATCTATTTATCTATATTTATAAAACAGTTCCATAACTGACTGACTCACAGACTGACATACAACGCACAGACCAAACCACTGGACTTAAAGGGCTGAAATTTTGCATGGCGATTCTTCTTATAGTATAGGGGTGCACTAACAAAGATTTTTGAAAAATTCTTCTTAGATTTTTTAAAATTAAGTTTTTAGGCTGTTTTAGTAACTTTTTTTAAGTTTGCATTCAAAATAATAATTTGAGGGTTATAAAATTTATTTCACGAGAAAGATCATAAAAATTCCTTTAAAATGAAATCTTTTTCGAATCTTTACCTCTATTTTTTAATTTTTGGTGAATTTTTAAAGATTAATGTTTATTAGAATTTAACTTATTAAATGCCGATCACGTGATTTCTTTTTCTGGTACTTTAAATAAATTTATCGCCACGTGCACAAGAACTAAATAGATAAAGCAATTTTTTTCTTCCTAATGCGGCAGACGAGTGGACATTATCCAAAAAAAATATTAAAATACAATAAAAGATATTATGTTCCTCAAACTGTACTATATTAACTGTGCTATATTCTTTAGTAATAGTGCTATATTCTTTAGTTTTCTAAATTGTAATTCTAAATTACAATTTAGAATTTCAAAGCAGAAGCCCGGAGCTTCTGGTTCTGAACTGTCATTCTGTGATGGATCGACCTCAAGACTATCTCGCTAACTTCAGCTTAATCCTCTGCCACCGTGTCTACTTTTATTAATTCTGCCACATTTAATAGTTGTGAAACGTATATTTATTCATTTATTTATTTATTTTTATTCATTTAATTATTTTTAAAACCTTTTTTTTAACTTTCAGTGTCAACACTTTTCTTTCAATCCTGAGAACGGACATATAGCCACAAAAAATTATCCATTCCGAGAATATGGAGCTCTATTCTCCAGTGCCTCGTTAACGTACAATGCCAATTCACTATTACTTTAAATAAATTAAGCTCTCCTGAGCACTTTTTGGGCTTGATTTATAGTAAATTATAGTGAATTTATTTTCTATTCTCGTACTTGTTTCACTAGTTTTTGAAATTAATTTTCATATATATACTATTTATTACAGTTTCTGTATCTCTTGCTGTGAGCAAATATTCGAGGGTCTACACAGGACAATAAAAATGTATCTACCTGATAAGGAAGGAATTGCCTTAAAATATTACCTTTAAATTTGCAAAAGAAAGCGTACCCGTGGCTTTCAAAAGCCGATACTGTTTTATCTTCAGAATCTAAGCAATTGCAGGCTAGGTAGCGCGCAGAGAGTGTTGCCCTTCCACAACAGAAAGACTGCGAAGGCTGCATATTGCCAACACGAGAAACAAGAAAAGAGGAAGAAAAGGAAGAATAATGAGAAAATAAGATTTAAGAATAACGAGAAGCCTAGGAATAGGAATTAAAAGTCGTGAAAAAATATGTTAAAGAGTGAGTGGAATCGGCACATAATAGCCTTCAAAGCTGAATTAATATGAGGGACAGAAATGCTGACATTAACCAATTGTAAGGTTAATGCAGTATAAGCGCTGTTTTGCTTAACTCCAGTTGAAGAAAGCTGCATGGGCTTTTTTACGAATATAGTGCATTTTGCTTTTTTTTAAACTTAGTATTTTGAGGTGATTTCACTAGTTATGGTGTTACGTGTTTTATACGTATACATCTGATGTTAGTTACGGCGTTGTAAAAAGCAAAACTTAAGGAAAATATACGGATCAGGAAATATAGGGATCATCGGAAAATTATAGGGATTCCATAGCACTATTCTACAGATGCCTCGTCGCTAAAAGACATAATATTGCTTAAGCAGGAAGTTGGTTTATAATTCTAAAACGTTCAACCATGTCTGTTTATATCCTTTTTTTACCGATTTAGTTTTTAAGTGAAATATTGTCAACTCTGTCAACAGAATTCTGACCTATTCATCATATAGTTCTTTGTAATCAGTCTTAAAAGAATGAAATAAGAGTTGTTTATTCAGAAGAGGGATGTTTACGTCAGTAATCTTAAATAATGGGGATTGAAAAAAATCTCATTTCTGTCTGTGCGTCTGTTTAACAATTTTTTATTTTTATTTTTCAAACTCAAGAAACCATCCATTTAATTTTATTGACCTATGTTCCTTCTTTTTAAAGTAAAATGTTACGGATTCTGTCAACTCGATGCTATAAGATTCATCATATGGTTCCATTTAACAGTGCTAGGAAAAAAAATAATTAGTGCTTACAGGATGAACATAGTTTGCATGTCATTTTTAACGATACATATTTTTGTCAATAACTTCTGTTGTCGTTCGTACCCTTCTCCTACCCATATAAACCCCATCGAGAGATTTTCCGGCTCGTGGATTTAAAGCGTAAAGTTGTTATTTATTCTAGTGATGTTTGTTTTACAATTACTCTTTCTGGGTTTTCATATATGAGGCGGTGAAAGAGCTTATTGAAAAGTGGTGCGAGTCCCATTTTCAACTTTTTTTTTTATTTGAGGGCAAAAATATAATCTACATGTTCAATTTATAGTGGAATTGCAAATAATTATTATTTGCAATATTATAATAATTATTTTCAATTATAATTGGTTCAATTTATGGAGGAATTTTTTGTAGTTTTTGCAGTAAAACGCTTTTGACTTACACCACTTAGCCTTTCACAGCCTCAATATACATTATATATATATATATATATATATATATATATATGTGTGTGTGTGTGTGTGTGTGTGTGTGATGATAACAATAGGTGTAAGCTCGGGGGTGTAGTCGTAAATATGCAAATAACTTGGCCGTTGAAATCATCAGTTTTGTAGTCGTAGCTAAGGCAAATGGAAACTGTGGCGGGGAGAAGCAATGGACGTGATCTTTTTGTATCCATAACGTGCAATCTAATCCTTAGTGTAATCCACTAAGTCGCAAGTGGCGAGGTAGATGGAGAGGGCAATAAAACACCTCGGAACACATCAGGAAAAAGGCAGCTGGTTCATACAAAGTCTTTATTTTCCGACACTGTTTCGTAGAACATCTACTAAATTTACTCGAACACATCGCGCGACGCTGGCCGGGACGGGGACGCGGCCCCGCCCGTACAAATGTGACAGGAGCGAAAACTACATGTTTTCTTGTTGAGCAAACAGACAAAGAAACTATAGAAAGCGCACAATTCTCTCCCGAGTTCGGGCCTGTGAAACTTCTAATTTGTCAGAAACTAACACGTGATTAAGTCGCGTCATATGGGGTGATGGTTTTCGAATGTTCGACCCAGTTCGATCTTATATAACTGTTATGTAATACTCTACGCGTGGCTTTAGGGGAAAAACTAATAAATTACTTCGGTTTGGATTTAGGTAGAAATAAAGAAAGCGGGACTGTGTTCTATTGCGTTAGGATGAAGAATTTGGAAAGGGCGTGTTAAATAGTAAAAAGGGTTTTAAATTTATTTCATATATATATATATATATATATATATATATATATATATGTTTGTATGTATGTATGTATATATATATATATATCTATATATATATATATATATATATATATATATATATATGTATGTATGTATATTAGGGTGGAACGAAAAAAACTTTTTTTTGTATTTCAATATGCTCTAGTTTTCAAAAGTTGCCTTTTAACAAAATAAAGACGGAAATTAAATATTAGCGTAATTGGTGCATGTTTTCAGTTAGCGCAAGAAGGGCAAACTTTTGGTTTTTATTAAATTTTTGACAAATTTCGCAATTATTTTGAAATTGAATACACTTGTAGTACAAAAAAGTAGCAAAATATGTAAGTTAAACATTCTTTTTAGTCAGGAGACCTGCTAAACTGATTATATAATACGTTTTACTTCATAAAAATAGTACACATAAAGGCACTTAAGGACGAGGCACTTAAAAGACACTCGGACATCACGGTGGAACGAAAATTTTTTTTTCTGAATTTCAATATGCTTTAGTTTTCAAAAGTTGTCTTTTAAAATTAAAATTAAGAATATAAAATCTTTTTGCTCTACTAAAATATTTTCAAGTGCCGCAAAGGGCTTCAAAATGGATATTTTTATGAAAAAGTGATTATATTTGAATTTTTTGTTAATTTCTTTTATAGTATATTAAAATAATGTATATTTCCTGTAAAAAAAATATTCAAAATATGATATTTTGACAGAAAACTCGCATATTCTAAGTATTTCTAATTTTTAGATGCCATAACAGAACAACTCATTTTGTGGAATTTCGCGATTTTCATCATATTAATTTTACAGTAGCATATTCTTATAATACACATTGGAATGAAAGAAAAACAATTTTTAATTGACCGAGCTTAGTTAAAATAAGCAAATTACACTTATTTAGAAAAAAGGCAAAACGTTACTTTGAAAAAAATATTCATGCTTTTCAAACGTCCATAGTAATCACACTTGGTTTCCATTACTTATTTCCTTGACACATTGAATTGTTTTATTGTTTTAAATTTTGGCATTATCTTTTGAGAATGCATTTTTGTTTTTATCAATGCATCTCTTGCAGAAGTACCACGAACGGACAAGGACGACCCGGTAACTAATTTAACAATCCTTTTTACTACTTGTGTGTGACATGGAATGTTGTTGAAGTCAATAATTTAAATGAACTGTCCCTACGTCACCTATTTTGTTTCCTAGATGGAAAAACTAAAGGTCCAAATGAATTTGGAGGAGAAATAGGTTAACAACTAGAAAACTGCTATGAACTTCCAGTGATTGAATTTTCACCTATTGAAAATGACATTCCATTACTAGAAATTAAGGATGATTTAAGTGTGGACCCAAAATATTTGTTAGAAATGCATAATGCCATCTCTGTTCGAAAGTGCTCTTCTGATTTGTCCATGAGAAAACCAGGAAAATTTTGTCATTCACGATGGCTTACATTAGCAAACAGAATACTTCGCTTGTATGTGGGAACAGAATTTCCTGCAAAAAATCTCCGAATACTGATTACATTTTGAAAGTTTATGCACCAATTTGGTTTAACATAAAGCTGAAACCATCTTGTATCCGTGGATCGAAGCACTTGTGGAAACTTGTAAGCTATTCACTTTACCTCAATCAGACACTTAAAAATGTAATTGACCCTGTCATTCAAAGAAATGCATACTTTGCCACTTCTGAAAATCTCCTCTTTTGTATGATATTAGACGATCGCAGTCAAGTAAGAGAGCTTGGATTAGGCCGGAATCTAAAAGCAAGGGCGGAAAATGAAGGAGGCATCAGAAAGAATTTAGTTCCACGTATAAACTTTGATGCCAAAGATTGATATGATATTGATATGATTGAATGGAATGATATTAAAGTAACAGAACCTCCTATGACGAGGCATGTTTCTTATGACGAACTAAAACAGTTTATAAAGGAAGAAAAAGAATCTGATCACGAGAAACAAATTATTGACTTCAACAACATTCCATGCCACACACAAGTAGTAGAAAGGATTGTTAAATTAGTTACCGGGTCATCCTTGTCCGTTTGTGGTACTTGTGCAAGAGATGCATTGATAAAAACAAAAATACATTCTCAAAAGATAATGCCAAAATTTGAAACAATAAAACAATTCAATGTGTCAGTGAAATAAGTAATGGAAACCATGTGTGATTACTATGGACTTTTGAAAAGCATGAATATTTTTTTCAAAGTAACGTTTTGCCTTTATAGACATTACATTAATATTTTTTCTAAATAAGTGTGATTTGCTTATTTTAACTAATCTCGGTCAATTAAAAATTGTTTTTCTTTCATTCCAATGTGTATTATAAGAATATGCTACTGTAAAATTAATATGATGAAAATCGCGAAATTCCACAAAATGAGTTGTTCTGTTATGGCATCTAAAAATTAGAAATACTTAGAATATGCGAGTTTTCTGTCAAAATATCATATTTTGAATATTTTGTTTACAGGAAATATACATTATTTTAATATACTATAAAAGAAATTAACAAAAAATTCAAATATAATCACTTGTTCAGAAAAATATCCATTTTGAAGCCCTTTGCGGCACTTAAAAATATTTTAGTAGAGCAAAAAGATTTTATATTCTTAATTTTAATTTTAAAAGACAACTTTTGAAAACTAGAGCATATTGAAATTCCGAAAAAAAATTTTTCGTTCCACCGTGATGTCCGAGTGTCTTTTAAGTGCCTCGTCCTTAAGTGCCTTTATGTGTACTATTTTTATGAAGTAAAACGTATTATATAATCAGTTTAGCAGGTCTCCTGACTAAAAAGAATGTTTAACTTACATATTTTGCTACTTTTTTGTACTACAAGTGTATTCAATTTCAAAATAATTGCGAAATTTGTCAAAACTTTAATAAAAACCAAAAGTTTGCCCTTCTTGCGCTAACTGAAAACATGCACCAATTACGCTAATATTTAATTTCCGTCTTTATTTTGTTAAAAGGCAACTTTTGAAAACTAGAGCATATTGAAATTCAAAAAAAAGTTTTTTTCGTTCCACCCTAATGTATATATATATATATATATATATGTATATATATATATATATATATATATATATATATATATATATATATATATATATAAAATATATAAATGTATATATATATATATATATATATATATAAATGTATATCATAGAAACCAGGGCATTCTGTGGTGCTTGTCGGGAATCGAAATGATGAATTTCGTTTCTCTAACCACTAGAAGGTCTCAGACCCGTCAATTACGTCTACCTCTGAGTAGTAATTTTATTATCTTTCCATGCACCTCAAAAACATTTATATCATGTTTATGAAAGGCAATTTTTCCACTTCCTCGAATAAAATGAAAACTGTCTTGCATTCTGTCAATACAATTATGCTACATTTATCATATGGTTTCACGTAAATATAATAACAATTATAAAAATAAAATTCTTCATAACAACGTTAACAAAGTTTTTAATTCATTGAACTAACTCTACAGTATTTTTAAAAATAATTTATATCATACTCATTAAGCACCATCTATCGATTTTAAATTTTTCGTCTCCTTGTGTTAAAGTAAATTGTTACGAAATCTGTCAACGCACATTTCGTAACAATTCGTAACAATTTCTCTGCTCTGTTGTATTAATCATTTGGTTCTTTGCAATCATATTATAAAAGGCGAACATAATCAGTTCTAATGTAAAGAATGTTTGCATGTCATTTCTACGTTTCCTCTAATAAAAGTAAATTGTTGAGAATTCTGACAGTACAACTATGCAGTATTCATCATATGGTTCCACGTAGTAAGAATAACAAAAAAAGGAGTCATAACAACGTGAACAAAGTTTTTAATTCATGTTTAAGATAAACATCTCGATAAATCTCAACTACAGTATTTTTTTTTTAAATTTACCTCAGACTCCTTAAACACTTTTCATCAATTTTAAATTACTCGTCTCCTTGGGTTAAGTAAATTTTCAAGAATTCTGTCAACACAATTCCGTTGTATTCATCATTTGGTTGTTTGCAATCATAGTAAAAAGAGGAACATAATGAGTTCTAACGGAACAAACTCACTTTACAAGCCCTTGCTACGTTTCCTCTGATAAAAGTAAATAGTCACGAATTCTATCAATACAATTATGCTGTACTGATCATATGGTTCCTCGTAATAACAATTAAATATCATGAATATAACTTGAACAGTTTTTAATTCATGTTTAATTTAAACATTTCGATGAATCGCAACTACCACTATAATTATTTTTGGTATAATTTACCTCAGATTCAGTAAAAACTTTCTATCAATTTTAAATTACTCGTCATCTTGTGTTAATGTAAATTTCCATGAATTCTGACAAAACAATTCTGTTGTATTAATCATTTGATCCCTTGCAATCATAGTAAGTAAAAGGAGAACGCAATCAGTTCTAACGGAATGAACGCACTGTACAAGTCATTGAACGCTTCCTCCGATAAAAATATATTGTTGTGAATTATGTCAATACAACTCTGCAGGTCATCATAAGTTTCCTCGTAATAACAATAATACAAAAATTAAATCATTCATAAGAACATAATCACAGTTTATATATATATATATATATATATGTGTATATATATATATGTGTATATATATATATATATATATATACACTCATGGACAAAAAAATTAGCGCACCAAGAAGGAGTCGTCAAAATTAAACGAAATTTTACATACGTAATGACTACTTTGATATAAGTAAATGATAAGAAAATCAAAGAAAAAGGATAATTTATTTCAGAGAAAAAGGCAAAAGAACGGAGGAGTTAATACTCCGTTGGACCCCCTCTAGCGCGAATGCACGATGCGATACGATCGGGCATTGAGTCATACAAGTTCTGTATGATGTCTTGAGACATTTCGTTCCATATTTGTTGTAACCTTGCCTCTAGTTCGTTCAAACTCGTGGGATGCCCAACTCGTCGTCCCAAACGATCCCAGATATGCTCGATTGGAGACAAATCTGGGGATCGGGCAGGCCAAGGAAGGGTTGTAACAGTGCGGAGACAGTCTTGTGACACCCTTGCCGTATGAGGCCGAGCATTGTCTTGTTGAAAGATGGCTCCTGGGAGCCGTTGTGGTTGCAGGATTTCATGAACATACCACTGGGCTGTCATGGTGCCACGGAACAATACTAGGGGTGACAGTGTATTGTAGGCAATGGCACCCCATACCATCACACCAGCTGTGGGAGCGATGTGTCGCTGTACAGCAAAGGCAGGATTGAAGCGTTCACCACGGGCTATCCACACACGAACACGATTGTCGTCACTGCCGAGATTGAATCTGGATTCGTCGCTAAAGACGACCTGGTTCCATTGCGCTGCAGTTTAGCTTCCTCGTGAGCGGCAAAACTCCAAACGGAGGCGCCGATGGGTAGGCCTCAAGGGCAGCACACGTAACGGCCGCCGCGATACCAACTGTCCTTCAGCCAGGCGCCTTCGTATGGTTCGAGAAGACACAGAGGCCCCTAGTGAAGGTGCTACCTGTGCCTGGATGGGGGCCGAGGAAGCAGTTGGCTGTACGCGTGCATTTCTTACGATGTGGCGGTCTTCTCGACGACTGGTCTGTCGAGGGCGTCCTGAGTCTGGTCTTCGTGTACATGACATCTCTCGGGTCCAGTGGTCCCAACACCTCCTCACAACACAATCAGAGCGGCCTAATTGACGAGCTACTCGCCTAGCTGACCACCCAGCTTCCATCAACCCGACGATTCTCGCCAACTC
This sequence comes from Dolomedes plantarius, assembly GCA_907164885.2. Lineage (NCBI taxonomy): Eukaryota > Metazoa > Arthropoda > Arachnida > Araneae > Dolomedidae > Dolomedes > Dolomedes plantarius. The sequence continues at coordinate 111,379,895 of OU015490.1, forward strand.
AAACTGCGACAACTGCTTATATTGTCTTCGAACACGGCGTAATGGCATGTCTATCTCAGCTCTTCCTTTGTAAATGATTCAGCACACTCAAACAAGCTTTGGTTACCTGTTTTATACTCCACAGAGTACGATGTTCAACGCCCTCTACTGGCTATACGTAATGCGCAATCACGCTGCATTTCTAATCATTTGCATATCTCCCCGACATGTACCTTCATTGCAAGTTTCGTTACGATCCCGCAATTTTTTGTTGGTGCGCTAATTTTTTTGTCCATGAGTGTATATATATATATATATATATATATATATATATATATATATATATATATATATATATATATGGGTGTGTGTGTGTGAGCGCGCGGATAATGTATAATTTTATTTTTTCAATCATTTTTTAAATAAATTTGATGTACAATTCCGTCAACACAGTTCAGTTGTATTCATCATTTTATTCTTTGTAATAATAGTTTAAAAATTAAGAGCACAATTAGTTATAACTTAACGAACTTAATTTACAAGTCAATTTTATTATACATGCAATTCAGTTAATCACATCTAACCACAAATCTCAAGTTTTTCCTTTCAGAAACCCAAAACTGAAATGCCTCTTAGTTTATAAATCTCAGTTTGCTTTATGTGAAGCAAAAAATAGCGGATTCCTGTCAACACAATTCCTCGGAAAAGTGAGTTCAGCTGACATATACAATACATTAGGGGGAAAGTTTGCCAAGATAGAGGGAAGAGAAAACAAAACGCCTTTTGGAAGACGTCAACATCGTGAACAGTAAAAAAAAGGGAATCCAATTTAAAGAGGGTCAAAAGGAATGAATTTTTAAAGAAATTTAAAAGCGACATAAATTCAATTAAGTTGATAAAAGTAAACTTTTCATCTTATATTAGTTATATTACTATCTCATAAAGCATTGAATAAAGGGCTTTCTCAATGAATTAATTTTGTAAATTGTAATTTTATAATGCATATTTAAAGACTAAGAAAATTTTCAAAAAATGTAATAGTTATTTATTCTAGAGTTGTTTGTTTTACAATTGCTCTCTTTTCTTTGATATATATATATATATATATATATATATATATGTATTTATATATGTATAAATGCTATATAAATGCATAAATATATATTTCATATCTATCTATCTATATCTCTCTATATATATGCAATGGTAACGCCCCACCATTACTACTTGTCACGTATTCTAAATTCTCCAAAATAAAGCACAGCTCCTATTCAAATCGTGACCTAGAAAGAAATGAATTAACCAACTATTCTATTCTCTTCACTGCCCGCGCAAAAAATTAAAGCTATTTTTAAACTCTAATAGAACACAGAAACGCGAGCATGATTCAGAGGTACCTGTTCGAAAAGTCATGGGACGTTGAGTCATACCTTCACGTGGTCAAGTCAGATGCCCGCTCCTAACCAGTTATAGAATTCTAAACATCTAGCGCCCCCAAACTATAAAAAGGGTTTTTCGCTGGCTATCGCTCTCTCGTTCCCCTGTTCCTTGTCCCCACGGTCTTCACACTGCTTCTGCTGCTGCTTGATAACATGCAATAACGTTTCTGTCTTCTTCTCAAGCACCGGCAGGTCAGGAGGCTGGAATTATTTGTGTGTTACCTGGTGTCAATTTGCTTTGTTGAAATGTCTTGTGCCGTGTGCTATCTTCGTCATACGGATTAAATAAAATAGTTCACGGACTTTGTGCTTCTCATCCCTGATGTGCGTCCCTTCAATGGCTAAAGATATTACACGTACACACACACACACGCACACACTCATATATATATATATATATATATATATATATATATATATATATATATATATATATATATATATATATATATATATATATATATATACAGGTGGTTATCAAAATTATGGAAACACCTATCAATATTAGTGGCGTTTATGAATGTGCCTCGGATTCCTAAAAAAACAAGTCTGGCCACCGCTGTTTATTTATATAATAAAGTGTATGTATTATTCTACTGTCAGGTAGCAGTAATGAATCTAAGGGCATCGTGCTTTTGTGGGGAACAGCGCAAAATGTAAAACCTCGCAGACCTTGCGAAAATGGAAAAATTGTTGGATACGCGTTTAAATTGAATATCTGTTACTGCTACCCCCAGGCGAATGGGTGCTTTTCGAGCTATGGTATAGAAAGTCATGATAGCATACAGAGTGCACGGAAAAGAATCCTCTGCGAAACAGAATACTGGAAGAAAGGGAGAACGGAGTGAAATAGACAGACGAGGTATTGAAGCGGATTGTGACATGAAGAAAAAAAAACAACTCCAACCAAAATGACCGAAGAACTAAATCTGCATCTGCATGTTCCGGTATCAACCATTAGAGGTAGAAGGGAACTTCACAAACAAAGCATTTACGGAAGAGTAGCTATTCCCAAGCTACTTGTAATTGATGCAGATACAAAATATCGTACACAATGGTGTCACGAGCACAAATCCTTGTCGAGTAATATGTCGCTAAACGGCATTTGGTAAGACGAATCATTGTTCACATTGTTCCTCGCAACAGGACGTCCGTATGTCTGGAAAACACCTACACAAGCGTAAGATTCTGGCTGTCTCATCGCAACTGTCAATCATGGAGGTAGATCTATGAGGGTTTGGGATGGCATCTCATGGCTCTTCAGGCCCTATTGTAACCCTAAAAGGGAGATTGACTGGGAAGGACTGTGTCGAAATTTTAGCTCACCATGTCCATCCTATGGTGCAAACATTCTTTCTTGCAGGAGATGGCGTTCTCCAGGATGATAATCCTTGTATACATACAGCTAAATGTATCAAGTAATTGGTTTGAAGAGCATGAAGTATAACAAAAATATCTTATCTTGCCCTATACAATCTCCCCGACTCTATATCATCCAACCACTGTGATATGTTTAAGCGGATAGAGCCGGGTATCGATATCAACAACAGTATCTCTACAGGAACTTTCATGATTTTTCTCTGAAGAGTGGTATAATATATTCTTAACCGCTATTCGTGACTTGTATAATCCAATTCCAAGGGGAATCAGGTGGTATTGTATGACAAACGTGATCCTGTCCCGTATTAGCAAAGGTTTTCATGATGTTTCTTAGTGTTTCCATTATTGTGATAACCATCTGTATATATATATATATATATATATATATATATATATATATATATATATATATGTGTGTGTGTGTGTGCGTGTGTGTGTGTGTGTGTGTGTGTGTGTGTGTGTGTGTGTGTGTGTGTGTGTGTATACCCGAGGGAACTACATTGAAGGTGACGGCGGCAAATAAGATCAAAATATTCTACAACTTTGTTTATCGATTCATTTCGGAAACTTTTGGGTAGCACCTCGTATACATACATACATACATACATACACACACACACACACACACACACACACATAGATATATATATATATCTGTATAACAGTTTCGTGACTGACTGACAGATGACGCAGAGACCAAACCGCTGGACCTATAGGGCTGAAATTTCGCATGGTGATTATATATATATATATATATATATATATATATATATATATATATATATATATATATATATATATATATATATATATATATATAATTTCCTTTTATGAACATCCCTTTCTCTGAGCATCCCGTTTAGATTTAATCACATTCCTTTTTAATGCGTCAAGTGAATAATTTTTACATAAGTAGTATAAAGACCGTTCCTTACGTAATTTTTCAGCACGTTGAATAGATGAAATTGGGTTTGACATTCCCTTGGCAGGATTTCAGTAATTTTTCTCTTCAAAAATCCTTCTTTTACGAAAGGGGGATAACGCCCGACTATTAACTGATGTTTTTAGAGAAAGACAGTTGTTGGCAGGATTGCCAAATGTCCCGGATTTTAAGGGACAGTCCCTTATTTGTAAATTTTGTCCCGTGTCCCGAGGAACTTCGATACGGGACGGCAAAAGTCCCGTTTTTCCCCGAAATGAGAAATTTATTGTATACGAGTTGGGCGCATACAAGGGCCTGCTCACATCCGGTCCGGAAGAGTAAAAGGAAAGATGGCGCTGAGACGGAAATAAACCAATCATAGGCGTTAAAAATTTTGTTGCTAATCGTTTGGAGGTTTTCATTGGTTAAATACATTTCAATGTTTTAACGCTTCCGCTACCGGACTCCTATGTGAACAGGCTCTTCACGAGAAGGTTGTCTGTATGCGCCGGGATCCGAACGTCACAACGACAACAGTTTCAGTCTAGTGCTAAATACGGATGCAGATTAGTGTGTGATCGTGTTGATAGATAGTGGCGTTTGAATTAAGTGTTTGTTATAAAACTAATCCCTCAATATGAACAGTGGTAATGGTAAACGTTCAAAATCCAATAGTGATGGGCCGAAAGGTTATGTGTTTTTAGGGATGAATGGATGAAGGACGACGATTGGCTCAGGCCTAGTCCCAACAACGCCAATAAGGCACATTGTAGCTATTGGAATAAGGATTTTTCGGTTGCCCATGGAGGTCGGAGTGACGTAACTCAACATGCTCAGGGTGCCGAGCAGAAGAAAAACAAAATGTTTCATCTAGCAGCAATCTGTCAAAGTTTTTCACCACTAAAGTTTCCTCTGAAATTAACAAAATCGCTCTAGTAGAGTTAGCTACTGTATTTAACACAGTAAAGCACAATATATCATACAGTTCAATGGACTGTGGGAACACGCTCATTCAAAAACTTCATGACTCAAAAGTCACCACAAAGATATCCAGTGCACATTATATTATGTACATTGTACAATAATAAAATTACAAATTTTACATGCACGTCCCTAACACTTTATAAGGGCAGTTACTTAGTTGTAGTAAACTAATAAAATAAAAATCAGTTTTGTACTTATGCCTACACCAACTTTAAATTGTTTGTGATTTGCAAATTTTCTATGTAATTACATTATTGTTTACTTAACCTAAACTCTATGTAAGTTGCAAAACTGACCGAAAATTGCATTGAAAATAGCTATTTGAAAGGTTAAAATTTGAAAAATTTCCGGGAGCGTACCCCTGGACCCCCTTTCCCTGGGGGGTATTCCATACTCCCCAGTAGAATAGTTATCAAAACCCGTCCCTTATTTTCGGTGTTTTTATTTAACTCGTCCCTTGTTTTCCGTGTTTTTATTTGGCAACCCTGGTTGTTGATCAGCTCTGCAAACTTCTCCTTGAATCTCCCACTCGCAGGCGTAATATAGCTTAGATAGAACTCCACCTTACTGTAGCACTGTCAGTAATTTTAATACAAGTATTCACAGTAATTATATATATATATATAAGTATACTTGAATGTAGAGAAAAAGTTAATACCTAACACTCGAATAATGCTATCCCCGGTGATGAAATATTTGTTTCCACAATGTTTTAAAGGCTTTGATCGGCTAGTGACAAGTATGAAATACTGTTTGAGTTTTAAATACGTCTTGGGCAGAATAGAAAGACAATTTTGAATTGTTACCGTAGACATGAAAGAAACAAATCGACACGACAGATTCCCTTAATCAGTTGAAATAGTTTAGTTCAAGTTTTGAAGTAAAGTCGAAATGGTTTTTAGAAATGACGCATTCGTGGAATGGGAGAGGAAAATTAAATTTAGCTCTAAAAGACAGCAACTAATTTAATTTCGAGTTTAAAAGTACCCTTGTTTATGAAGGATAAAAGAAAATAAATAGATATGTTGTAATAAGAATATATTTTTTTTAACTAAAATTTTATATTAAACGATGGTGATTAAATCTTGGTTATTCTACTTATCTGGATCTCTATCAAAATTTTTAATATATTTCCATACAAATGCTTTTTTATGGTATGTTAAATATGACAGATCTTCAATTTTAACACTCTTTTAAATATTTTTATATTGAAAGTATCTTTATTTTTCATATAATTTTATAATATTTTTAAAACAGTAAAGCTTCGAAATTTCAATATTTACAGCATAGCAAATTTTATAATAATGTATTTGTCTTCAATATATAAGAAAACAAATATACTAAAAAATATAGCGTGATGAAGCATCATTTTTGCATTGTCTGAAAATGACAACTTAGGGTCCCAACTAGTGACTAGAACAACAACAAAAAAACCAGTTGTTGTAGTCACTAATGCTCCCTGATAAAACATAACCACATCCATTGAAGGCTCCAGGGCGAAGATATGTGGCTCTTGCTTAGCCTTTTCCTTACGGGGTGGGATAGCATGTATTCCAAGAATATGGGCCCAAGAATGAATATATATATATATATATATATATATATATATATATATATATATACATACATATAAAACCCCCTTAATGGCTGTTCTTACATAGGGGTATGAAATTTCCCGTTCTAAAGAATGAATCTGAAAAATGGGTCCCGTAAGCTAAAGGTTAACTCATTACAAGGGCCGGGGTCCGACGTTTAGCCCAGTGACCCTCCCAATTTTTATCGAGCAACCCCAGGGACGGCATGTAGTGGGCGCGTACCCTCCTCCTATACCTACAAACCCCACGAAGGAGCTTTTCGGCCGATAGATTTAACGTGTACACTACGCCTGGTATAGACACGTTAAATCTGTAAACTGGAAAGTCCCTCCGTGGGGTTTGTAAGGGTGAGAGGAAGGTAAGAGTCCCCAAGATTTATATATATATTTCCTAAACAGATACTCAGTGATAGAAATGCTGCATTCACATCCTCTAGATTTAATACATTTTTGAAACATCATAATATTAAACAACTATTAACTTCTGCCCATAGACCCCAACTCAATGGAAAAAATGTAACATGTAATCAAACCATAGTAGCCCTTTATATATATATATATATATATATATATATATATATATATATATATATATATATATATATATATATATATATATATATATATATATATATATATATATATATATATATATATATATATATATATATATATATATGTATATATATATATATATATATATATGAAAATAAACGCGTAAATGATTACTTATACACAAAATTTATGCTGACTGTACAACTGATATTGCTTACGTTTACTTTCAGTTAAACTTTTCGGTGACCTGTAAACAAACGCATAGCTGAATACCTATAAACGAAATTTATGCTTGTGCAAAAAAACATAAAGCTGAAATCAAAGAATCCTGCATTACTTTCATTTGAAACTTTTCTGTGACCAGAAAACAATCACATAACTGAGAAATAACAAACGCTTAACTGAATATTTATACTGAACAAATGCATAACTGTATACCTATAAATAAAATTTATGCTTAGCTCAATAACGCCCATCTGCTATTAATTATCATTAATTTCAGATGAACCTTTCTGGTAGCCTGAAATCAAACGCTTGGGGCTGCTGCGTACTAACCTTATTGTATTTGCTCACCTCAATGCTAACCCATAGAGATAATTTGTCTTCTCTTTACAGCGACATAAACGCCAATAACCCCATAAAAATGGTATTTTGAGGTAGCCTGAACTTTTATGCACCTTACAACAGGATTCATTTTACAAATTGCGTCAACAAACCAAATTAATGGGCGTCTAAAACACGCTATACCAGATTTTTTCCCGAATAATTTAAATTTTAAAATATTTGAATTTTTTTAAAAACGAAAAATGCTCCCAAGTTTTAAAATTTCTTTCTCTATTACGAAGTACAATTTTAAAAAATCTTTCAATCTAAGTCTGCAATCCTTGGGCACATTTTCTCCATAGGTTAAAATTGAGGTGAGATAATCCATTACGGGTAGTACACAGCAGCTTTAACTGAACACTTATACTGAACAAACGTACAACTGGTTACCCATCAATAAAATTAATAATGATCTTAATAATGCACAAGTGTTATTATTTAGCATTACTATCAGTTGAAACCTGACCTGAAAACAAACGCATTATTGAGAAAAAAGTATAACGAGAGACAAACAGAAAACAAAAACGATATTTTACTGAATATTTGTTTTGACAAGTTTCGATATATTTTGATACATATTAATTTTACGAAAGAGTTTTCTAAAACTGTTTAAAAAATTAAACTCCTTAAATTTTGACATCTCCCTCGTTTAAATAAACCACATTCGAAATTTAACACGTTAGAATCAATTGTGTCGGAAATACATTTACCAGAGGTAGAAAATAATAACACAAACTCCCCCATCTATAAATCAACTAAAAACCTCCAGGCTATATCTTCGAGTTGACACTACAAATAATATCTCTCCTCAAATTGGAAGAAATCGAAGATTAATAAATACGACAGGTATCCCCCCGAATGATAGGAACACAGAAATAGTTTCCAAAATGGCAACCACCTGGAGAAAAGCGAAACTGGCGATGATGGATTGACGAGTTGAGTTGAGATGCAGCGGGAAAAAAAATCGCTTGAGGGAACGGACAGGAACTAAATATTTAGGCGCAGATTGCTGCGTTCCAAGTAAAGAAGAATAATAAAAAAAACTAAATCATTGAAAGGTTTTCCCGGAATTGATGACGTCTCAGAGCTAGCAATTTTTCAAAATAGTAGCTGTCTACGATGTTATTAAATCACGTGAGATATATGAATGAGGAGTTTTAAAAAAATGGCTCAGCATAATATGAGGTTCAATTTATGTTTACTACATTTATTTTGATGAATGATGAGAAACATACTTAGGTCTGCAGTCGATATCTTTTCAGGATATCATTTATGGTTGTTTCGAAAGAAATGAACTTTTTTTATTTCCAAGATGAATTCCTTGTAAATGTCACATATTTCAAATGTCAGTTCATGATTTTCATGCTAACTCTTATATTGGTACTTAAAAATTTATAACTAAGATAGATAAAACATTATACTTTATGTTGTTTAGGATTTATAGAAAGATTTTTCCTTCGATGAGAAATTAAATACCCTTTATTCTATAGAAATCCTTTATGTGATCAATGTTTCAGAAAAGACTGATTTAAAACAATATGCTATAAAAATGCTTCTTATGTTACTAACTTTTCAGTATAAAATGGGGATAAACATGTTTCAAATTAAAAACACTTCCTGTTACTAACGTTTCAGTTAAGAGTCATTAAAAAAATATGTTACGTTATAAAAACATTTTGTGTTGCTAATCTTATACTTTATGTTGTTCAGAAAAGACTTATTTAAAACACTATGCTATAAAAATGATTCTTATGTTACTAACATTTCAGCAGAAAATGGGTGTAAACATGATTCAAATTAAAAACACTTCCTGTTACTAACGTTTCAGGTAAGAGTCATTAAAAAAATATGTTACATTATAAAAAAATTTTGTGTTGCTAATCTTATACTTTATGTTGTTCCGGATTTATAGAACGATTTTTCCTTCAATGGGAAGTTAAATACCATTTATTCAATAGAAATAATTTACGTCATTTATGTTTCGGGTAAGACTGATAAAAACACTATGTTATAAAAATGCGTCTTATATTACTAATGGTTCAGTATAAAAAAGTTGGGTAAACATGTTTCATATTAAAAGCACTTCGTGTTCCTAAAGTTTCAAGTAAGACTGATTAAAAAACACTTTATGATATGAAAATGCTTTTTGCGTTACTAATGTTACAGTATAAAAAAAATGGGTAAAAATGCTACATATAAAAAAACCCTCTGTGTTACTAAAGTTTCAGGTAAGATTTATTAAAAAAACACTACATTATAAAAGTTATTTTTATGTTACTAATTATTACAGTTCGAAAAAGTTTGGTTAAAATGGTTCATATTAAAAAATTTCGTGTTACTAATGTTTGAGATAGGACTGATTAAAAAGTACTTTACGTTATAAAAACACACTTTATGTTACTAATCCTTTATAATAAAATGGTCCGATATAAATGCTTCATATAAAAAATTCCTTTATGACACCAATGTTTCAGGTAAGACTAATACGCCTTATGTTATAAAACCGCTTTTCATTAAACTAATGTTTCGCTATAACAAGATGGGAAAAAAATTTCGAATAAAATTCCTCTGTTACACTTCTATGCCAGATAAGTACAATAAAAATCATGCAAGACTTATGTTATTGAAGTTTCAAAGAAAACCAAAATAAGTTGCTCCTACAGTATAATATAATTTTATAATTTAATTTGGAATTTTAAACCATACAACGATTACAGTACAATTCCTTCTTTCCTTTTGTATCGTGCGGGTTAGTGGGTGCAGAAATATCGCCTAATTTTTAAGTTTATAGTATTTCTCTTTCCTTTTTTACTTACACACACACACACATATATATATATACATATATATATATATATAATATATATATACATATATATACATATATATATACATATATATATACATATATATATACATATATATATATATATATATATATATATATATATATATATATATATATATATATATATATATATATCTGTGGCTTGGTACATAAAGGGCGTAAGTCAGTTTTCTCCAAGATGACTTTGTTTGCTTATGTCTCTTTAAAAAAATATTATTTTGAATGTAAGAAGTGCACAAGTCTGTTCAATGGTTAAGAAAACACTTTTAAAGTATCGGACAGACTTGGGTACTTCTTATATTGAAAGTAATACTTTTTTAAAGAGACATAAGCAAAGAAAGTAATCTTGGAGAAAACTGACTTAGGCACTTCTTGTACCAAGCCACAGATATATATATATATATATATATATATATATATAATCTCCCTATGTTTATATATATATATATATATATATATATATATATATATATATAAACATACCGAATGCACTATATATATAATAGAAAGTATGGTGCATGAAAATTGTGAGAAATTATTAACATCGAAGAATTTACGAGAACATCTTATCACCAGCACTATTTGAGAGTTAACCGAACAGAAAATAACAGCCAGAAAAGTATCAGCAATTTCTTTGACTTGCCCTATAATTAACGTCGCCATTTTTAAAATGCATATCTCTATTTCGAGAGGTGAGAAATTCGTTACAGTTGCGGTCGCTGGGAAAAAAAAGAAAAGAAAGAAAGCAGCAGCGACCAATTAACATTCTTCACGTTAAGAGGAATTATACAATACCCACTTTTAAAAAGTTTCTCTCGTTAGACATGCTTTGTAGCTGAGAACCGGCAAACAAAAGAATGTACTACTACTTGCGAGCAGAACTAGGAAGTGATGAATGGCATTTAAAATTTTTTTTCCGGGTGATCCTTTTTAAATATGATGATTGGAGAATGAAAGAAAGATATTTGGAGATGAGTATCTCCCGCTCTGAATGCTTTAGTTTTACGGTGCAGTAGTTAGTGTAGATGCTGAAGAAGTCTGCCGTTACTTTTTGCTAGGATGTAGATGATACAGTTTTATTAACAGCTGTATGTCGTTGTGTTTTTATTTAAAAGAAGTGATAATGTTTCGCTTACAACTTCGCTACAAGGAAAATAAGTTTAGTATAAAATAGTGGGTGCTGAATTAGTGCCAAATTTGTAAGGTCATAGTATATTTCTTATTTTTTTCACACACACACACACACACACACATATATATATATATATATATATATATATATAAACAGTTGGCTATCAAAATAATGGGAACACTAAGAAACATCATGAAAACCTTTATTAATACGTGACAAGATCACCTTTGTTATGTAATACCACATGATTCACCTTGGAATTGGATTATACAAGTCCTGATTAGTGGTTACGAATAACTATATCATTCTTCAGGGAACAATCATGAAAGTTGCTGTAGAGATGCTGTGGTGGACATCGATACCTAGCTCTATCCGCTTATACAGATCACAGTGGTTGGATGATACACAGTCGGGGAATTGTACAAGGCAAGATAAGATATTTTTCTTTTTCATGCTCTTCAAACCAATACTTGATAGATTCAGCTGTATGTATAGGGGGATTATAATCCTGGAGAACGCCATCTCCTGCAAGAAAAAAATGTTTGCACCATAGGATGGACTAATGAGCTGAAATTTCGACATAGTCCTTCCCATTCAATCTCCCTTTTAGGGTTACCATAGGGCCTGAAGAAAACCCTGAGATGCCATCCCAAACCCTGATAGATCTACCTCCATGATTGACAAAGTTTGAAAAGTCTGCTCGTCCCCAGTGTTTCAAAGTCCGTGGGCGGTGTTCCCGAGCCAAACGGGGCTCAGAGCTCTGTCTCATGAGGAAAGCAATGGCACATGGGTGGGGCATCGGCTATTAAAATCCATATTATGCAGTTAACGTTGTACAGACCTCAAGTCAATGTTAGCAGAGGCCCCAGCATTTGAATTGCGATGTTATTCTCGCCAATGGTGCACTCCTTTCTATTGATATGATTGTAAACAGAAACCGTCGGTCACAAACATCCAGAGTCTTTCTGCGGCCAGACTGTTGCCGTAGGTTTGATGTTTTAAAAGAATTCTTGTATACAAACCCTTGAAATGGTCGAATAGGAAAATCTATACTTTGCCTTAACTCAGAAATGTCATGACTCATCACATGAGCATCGACTATATACCTCACTGAAAGTCGCTTAAATCCCTAATATATGCTATGCTCAATACGCAATCAAGTTTCTAAAAATGTCTATCGATATATATACAATACTTTAGGATGAAACTATTTACGAGAAAATGTGTATAGCTACGTATTTCTAACAGGATCGTTTATCCCTGTTATTATGAAACTTATATATATATATATATATATATATATATATATATATATATATATATATATATATATATATATATATATATATATATATATATATATATATATATATATATAGAAATATATATATACACTCATGGACAAAAAAATTAGCGCACCAAGAAGGAGTCGTCAAAATGAAACGAAATTTTACATACGTAATGACTACTTTGATATAAGTAAATGATAAGAAAATCAAAGAAAAAGGATAATTTATTTCAGACAAAAAGGCAAAAGAACGGAGGAGTTAATACTCCGTTGGACCCCCTGTAGCGCGAATGCACGATGCGATACGACCGGGCATTGAGTCATACAAGTTTTGTATGATGTCTTGAGACATTTCGTTCCATATTTGCTGTAACCTTGCCTCTAGTTCGTTCGAACTCGTGGGATGCCCAACTCGTCGTCCCAAATGATCCCAGATATGCTTGATTGGAGACAAATCTGGGGATCGGGCAGAGCAAGGAAGGGTAGTAACAGTGCGGAGACAGTCTTGTGACACCCTTGCCGAATGAGGCCGATCATTGTCTTGTTGAAAAATGGCTCCTGGGAGCCGTTGCATGAGTGGTAACACATGTGGTTGCTGGATTTCATGAACATACTGCTGGGCTGTTATGGTGCCACGGAACAATACTAGGGGTGATCGTGTATTGTAGGCAATGGCACCCCATACCATCAAACCAGCTGTGGGAGCGATGTGTCGCTGTACAGCAAAGGCAGGATTGAAGCGTTCACCACGGGCTCTCCCACACTAACACGATTGTCATCACTGCCGAGATTGAATCTGGATTCGTCACTAAAGACGACCTGGTTCCATTCCGCTGCAGTCCAGTTTCCTCGTGCGCGGCAAAACTCCAAACGGAGGCGTCGATGGGTGGGCGTCAAGGGCAGCACATTTAATGGGCGCCGCGATACCAACTGTCCTTCAGCCAGGCGCCTTCGTATGGTTCGAGAAGACACAGAGGCCCCTAGTGAAGGTGCTACCTGGATGGCGGCCGATGAAGCAGTTGGCTGTACGCGTGCATTTCTTACGATGTGACGGTCTTCTCGACGACTGGTCTGTCGAGGGCGTCCTGAGCCTGGTCTTCGTGTACATGACATCTATCGGGTCCACTGGTCCCAACACCTCCTCACAACACAATCAGAGCGGCTTAATTGACGAGCTACTCGCCTAGCTGACCACCCAGCTTCCATCATCCCGACGATTCTCCCCCTCTCAAACTGCGACAACTGCTTATATTGTCTTCGAACACGGCGTAATGGCATGTCTATCTCAGCTCTTCCTTTGTAAATGATTCAGCACACTCAAACAAGCTTTGGTTACCTGTTTTATACTCCACAGAGTACGATGTCCAACGCCCTCTACCGGCTATACGTAATGTGCAATCACGCTGCATTTCTAATCATTTGCATATCACCCCGACATGTACCTTCATTGCAAGTTTCGTTACGATCCCGCAATTATTTCTTGGTGCGCTAATTTTTTTGTCCATGAGTGTATATTTATTTATATATGTATATATATATATATATATATATATATATATATGTATATATATATATATATATATATATATATATATATATATATATATATATATATATATATATATATATATATATATATATATATATATGTCAGTTTTTTTTCCAAGATGACTTTGTTTGCAAATGTCTCTTTAAAAAAATATTATTTTCCATGTAAGACGTAACCAAGTCTGTCTGATTGTTTAAAAGTCTTTTCTAAATCATTGTACAGACCTGAGTACTTCAAACATTGGAAATAATAATTTTCAATGATACATAAGCATACTTTTTGCCTAAGTTATGTTGGCAAAAACTGACTTAGGCACTTCTTGTACCAAGCCACAGATATATATATATATATATATATATATATATATATATATATATATATATATATATATATATATATATATATATATATATATCAGTATGCAGCATCTGTAACTTATTGAGGTTTTTGTCAACGTCAATAAACGTTACTGTTTTCTAAATAACCTTCTGATTGTCGGGGAAGGTATCTTTTTCTCTTACTTACCCGCATTACAATACAAAAAAATGTTTTCTGAAATGCAAATAAAAATAGAAAAGTAAAGCATGTTTTTATGACAATAAATTTCACTCTTCTTTCCTCTTATTATATTTTTATATAATAAAAACAGCTAAAATTTCACTGATTTTTAATTCTACATCAGAGCTAAGCACACTTAACTTCGTCGTTTTCAACAAACGCGTTTCAGAAGAAATTCTGAAGTACTGAATGTGCTCTAAAAAATTCACGAATTCTTCCCCTAGAAAGCAAAGAAAGCGGAGCTGGACTCTTTCCTAACTTGTATATACAACTCAATCTGTGTTTAGTTTATGTTGGAATGAAACTGCGAAAGAGTGAAAGAATCCCACTCTAGGCGTAAACTACAAATATTTCTTTTCTACTGATGGAATAATGGTTCTGTGTATCCAGATCTACAGATAGATTGTTTATACGTTCGGAAACTACACTTTCGCAAGTTTCCTCGAGACAGGGCCATTTTTCAAAGCGCGTGAAGTCGACACCCTGTAGCAAGTGTTGAAGTATATTGGACGGATTCGAGAAATACTGGAAACAATTTAAAAACAAATTTTGTTGCTCAAGGCAGAGTGTGAATATATATATACACTGGTGTAAGAAATTAAGAGAATTTGCAGACTTGGTCGATTATCTCTAGAACTACTGTACCGATTTTAACAAAATTTGATATGTACATACATTGATACAATACAAAACAAATAACCATTCAATAATTGTAATACACGTGCATGATCGTGC
>OU015490.1:111400460-111482960 GCA_907164885.2 Dolomedes plantarius
CAGTAATGAAGATAAGGGCATCGTGTTATTGGGGAGAGAATCGTAAAATGTCAAATCTTGAAGACCATGCGAAAAGGGGAAATTGTTGGAGCGCGTTTAAATTGGAGTATCTATTACTGCAACCCCCAGGCTAATGGGTGCTTTTGGAGCTATGGTATCGAAAGTCATGATAACATACAGAGTGCACGGAAAAACATCCTTTGCGTAACAGAATAGTGGACGAAAGGGAGAGCTGCGTGAAAGAGACGGACGAGGTATTCAAGCGGATTGTGACATGAAGAAAGAAAACAGTTGCAACCAAAATGACCTAAGAGCTTTATCTGCATCTGCATGTTCCAGTTTCAACCATTAGAGGTAGAAAGGAACTTCGCAAAAAAATGTATTTCAGGAAGAGTAGCTATTCCCAAACCACTTGTAAAAGATGCCAATAGAAAATATCGTCCACAATGGTGCCACGAGCGCAAATTCTGGTCGAGTAATATGTAGAAAAACGGCATTTGGTCTAACGAATCATTATTCCCATTGCTCCTCTTAACAGGACCTGCGTATGTATGGAGAACACCTACACAAGCGTAAGATTCTGGCTGTCTTATCTCAATTATCAATCATGGAGGTAGATCTATCAGGGTTTGGGATGGCATCTCATGGTTTTCTTTAGGCCCTATTGTAACCCTGAAAGGGTGATTGAATGGGAAGGACTATGTCAAAATTTTAGCTCACTAGTCCATTCTATTGTGCAAATATTATTTCTTGCAGGATATGGCGTTCTCCAGGATATTTCCCCGATACATGCAGCTAAATCTATGAATTTTTCGTTTAAATAGCTTGAAAAAGAAGTGAAATATCTTTTTTTGCCTTGTAAAGTCCTTCCGACTATATATCATCCAACCACCGTGATCTGTATAAGCGGATAGAGCTAGGTATCGATATCCGTCCCAGCATCTCTACAGGAACTTTCATGATTTTTCCCTTAAGAATGGTACAATATATTCTAACCACTATTCATGACTTTTATGATCCATTTCTAAGGTGAATCAGGTGGTATTACATGGCAAAGGTGATCCTGCGCCGTATTAATAAAGGTTTTCATGATGTTTCTTAGTGTTTCCATTATTTTGATAACCACACACACACACACGCACACACACATACACACACAGACACACACACACATATATATATATATATATATACATATATATATATATATATATATATATATATATATATATATATATATATATATATATATATATATATATATATATATATATATATATATATATATATATATATATTTATATACCGGGTGGCCATAATTAAACTGACAGTGCTCACAGTGTTCTGTAGCGCGATCTATTTGCGAGAATGACGCCACATTTTGTAGAAAGATTAAACAAGACGGGGGACGAAGGATTCCGCGAAAAAATAAATTAGTTCCAAAAGTCACCGCTAGGGGAATATTTGGCGCTGTGTAATAGAAAATAGAGTGTTAACAAATGCAAATTAATTCGGAATAAAATTACCTTTTATTATGCACATTTTCTTATTTAGTTCAAGTGCAATATGGCAACACTTTTAAAAAAGCGTAAAATTTACATAAACACCGATAAAGTCTCGTGATCTGCAATATCACGTACGCTGAGCAGAAGAAGTTCTTTATTCAAATTTCACGTTACATCCATTGGCACAGTGCCAGCTGCTTGGGTTTTAAAAGGCAATGTGTTACGTTTCGAATCAATCGGATTGAAAGTTTATGTGCAATGTCTCCTTCGTTAGTCGAGCGTGCGTTACTGGTCAAATTATTTTACCGCAACCAGTGCAACACGTCAGCCGCTCTTCGTGCTTTTAGAACACACAAAAAATGCTTAAAGGTAACCGTCCTGTGTCAGTTAATGGGCTAAAAGCAATGGTTGCGACGTTTGAGAAAACAGGTTCTCTGAAGGTTCAGTCAGGCAGAGGACGAAAACCTGTACCACAGGATACAATCGAAGCAGTTGCCACGGCGATTGTCGACAGAGGACCAGACAATATTGCTGCCACCTCTAGCGCTCGTGGATTAGCTCGGAATATGGATATGCCTTACAGTACGGTATGGAAAATCTTACGAAAGATTATCAACTTTATCCGTACAAGATCAGCCGTGTACAGGAGTTACTGTACCCCGACCATGATAAGCGATTGACTTTTGCTCTCACCTTTCTTGCCAGAATGGAGGTGGATGATGCTTGGCCGTGGAAAATCTTATGGGGAGACGAGGCCCACTTTTACCTGCATGGAACTGTGAATACCCAGAACTGCCGAATTTGGGATGACAAATCACCACATGCTGTCACAGAAATTCCCTTACATTCACCAAAGGTAACTGTTTGGTGTGGGTTCACAGCGGAATTTATCGTAGGTCCATTCTTCTATGAGAACATTACCCCGACAGGACCGGAAACCTGTTCTGTTACCGGAGAGAAATATCGCCACATGTTGAACAGCTTTTACGCTTTTTTAAAAGTGTTGCCATATTGCACTTGAACTAAATAAGAAAATGTGCATAATAAAAGGTAATTTTATTCCGTATTAATTTGCATTTGTTAACACTCTATTTTCTATTACACAGCGCCAAATATTCCCCTAGCGGTGACTTTTGGAACTAATTTATTTTTTCGCGGAATCCTTCGTCCCCCGTCTTGTTTAATCTTCCTACAAAATGTGGCGTCATTCTCGCAAATAGATCGCGCTACAGAACACTGTGAGCACTGTCAGTTTAATTATGGCCACCCGGTATATATGTACCTATGTATGTGTGTATGCATGTGTTTAAACAGTGGAACCTCTCTATGGCGGCCATTCATTGTTCCGAAAAAAGTGGCTGTATGGAGGGGTAGCCGTCGGTTAAAGATCGATTTTTCTTAGGCGGCTGGAAATTGTTACGAAAATAAAGTGGCTGTCAAATAGGGGTGGCCGGCTAAAGAAGTTTCACTGTAATATATATGTAATACATGTTAAGGTGACAAACTAACCTTTTTCAAATTGGTACTTTCCACAAAGGAAAACCGTGTAGCAACAGTTTATGAGTCCTAGCAACGAGTCCTTTTAAAGGTGTGAACTGAATAAGCCAATGACAGCCTGCTACGCTGCACGCAGCACGGAGTTACCTCGGGCATACTTGGTACTAAGCTTTTGATTGGGAAAGCATCCAGGGGACGGTATAATCTTGTCCAGGCTCTGAGCTGGTGAAAAAGAAGGAGAGAGGCCGTGGTACGATGTAACAGGTTGGATATATCTTGTCTCCCTCTTGGAGATTGTAAATCTGCATATACTTTGGCATATTCAAGAAATAATAAACGTGTATAATTAAAATATACTACTTTTGTTATTAATGCCTAATCCTGATAAGAGAGCAAGTAGACCGAGTGGCACTGCATACAAACACAAGCAGACACGCACACACACGCACACACACACACACACACACACACAGATATATATATATATATATATATATATATATATATATATATATATATATATATATATATATATATATATGTATATATATATATATATATAATATCTATATACCGGGTGGGCAAAAAGTCTGTAGAAACTTTAAAAATTCATAAAAAACGGAAAAATAACCGAAATTAAAAAAAGGTTTGCAGGGATAGCATCGCTAGGTTAAGGGATTTTTTTAAGACAGGAAAAAAAAATAACTCAAAAATATCCGAGAGGTGGCGCTGACGTACACAAGTCAAAGAAAAGCTACGCAAATAACGAAAAGAATGCATCTAAATCGTTTATTACAGCAGTAGGTGTTCCAAATGACCCCCACCACATGGGATAAGGCATTGCAGGCTAGTCTCAAATTCAGCAACGGCAGAGTGCAACAGGTCCGGATGTATACATGACACCTCTCGGCGGATCACGGAACAATTGTTTGTGCCGAGTAGAGTTGAGTTTGATGAGTGGAGTGCCTTGGTCAGTTGACTTTATCTCCAGTCGCAAGATGACTTATAATCAAAGTTAATGTGCTTAGTAGTTAAAATAATTAAGTTAAGTTAAGTTTAAAGTTACAAGTTACTTCAATAATAAAAAAAATTAAGTTTAGAACCTTCAAAAAAATTGAAGGGTAAGAAAATATAAAATTTAAAAATATTAAGATAAGTGAAATAAGATTAAAAGATAGAAATTTTAAAAAATAAAGAAAATAATATGAAATTAATGAACAAGTTAAGGAAAAGGTGGCCCACAGCAAACAAGATGGAAAGTTTGCAAAAAAGAAAAAAAAGGCCCTGTTCAGGGTCATACAATTCATAACTAGATGATTGCAGATTTCAGCGGGAGAAAACTAAAAATATCAAGATAGGGAAAGTTGGAAGATGCGACACCACCTAGGACCGAACCCACAACGTAAGGTTTACCAGGTCAGTGCGATAGCACTGCGCTATGGCAGCACATAATCAGGTGATCAAGATGGGAGGAATATCACGGTAAGGAAATTAATGATATCTCTTAAGGAGACACGCCCTAGGGCGTTTACGATTAGCAGGGAGTGAGTAATCGTAATCAGGTATTTCTGCAATTATTTCATTACGAATGTTTGGTAGGTTATCATAAAATGAGCCTGTTTCGTAAGTGTAGAGATGCCGAAGTCTCTCCTAATCATCACATTCGACATATACCAGAAAGCTCGGCGGATTTGCCTGAGAGTTTTATTCTAGAGAACTTCTAATTTATTAATGTGAGTCTGTGCGGCGGAAAATCACACAGGGACAGCATAAAGTGGTAAGATACATTGTGTGTATAATAAGACTTTATGTTTCTCATCGAAAGATGTTGACTGAAAAATAATCTTCGGAGTTGCATGGTGACAGAATTGCACTTACTAACAGTATTGGTAATGTGGGGTTTCCAAGTAAGTTTTCTGTCCAGAGTAACGCCAAGATAGTTGACTGTGTTTTCCCATTAAAGCGGGGAGTTGTGAATATAGAGTCGCGGAGGATTGCGATAGCTGTTACTGAAGTAGATCGCGTGACACTTCGAGGGATTGATTTTAATTTTCCAGCGGGTAAACCAAACCTCTAAAGTGTCTATAGTCAGGTAATGTATATTACTGGAAGAGGAAAGGATAGCGGTGTCGTCTGCATACATAGCAAGGAGAGTATTAACTCGCCTTGGTACATCGTTGACGAATATATTGAACAGGGTTGGTCCTAGGATCGAGCCCTGTAAAATTCCCGACGTAATGTATCTGTACCGGGACAAGTTGTTATGTATGCGGAAGGCGAAATTTCGATTAAGTAGGTAATTATAAATTAAGTGAATAAGACAGGCCGGCATGCGAATTTGAATAAGTTTAAAGATGAGTCCCGGGTGCCAGACCTTGTCGAAAGCACATTTAATATCAAGAAACAGAGCAGCGGTAGGTCGTTTGTCCTGTAACCCATCACGGGCAAATTCCACTACCCTTAAAAGCTGTTGCGTTGTGGTGTTATGTTCAGATCTAAAGCTATGGTCGTTATGGTCGTTAAAGTATGTTATGGTCGAGGTGCTGAGTGATTCTGTTAAGAATAACGCGATCCGCCACCTTACTTAGGGAGCACAGCAAGCTGATTGGACGATAGCTCTGGGGTAGATTACGATCCCCACTTGGCTTGGGGATAGGGCTAATTATTGCAGTCTTCCAACATTTGGGGAAATAATTAAATTTAAGGATCGAATTAACTATTACATAGAAATAAATAATAATGTTAGTTGGAAGATTTTTAAGAATTAAGTTATTAATCTTGTCTATGCCAGGGGACCTTTTTAGCTTTAAGTTTTTGAATAATATCGACGATTTCGTTAAAGTTAGTGGGGGGAGTAGAGTCGGGGGGGGGGGGGTTGAAAGAAAATTTTGAACAGTCGTGAGGACTAGACGATCGTTCTCCTCATCGACCAAGTCATAATTAGGAGAAAATTGATCCCTATAGGTATCAGCAATAGTATACTCTCTAAGTCATCATAGCAACTCCACAGGGGCCTTGAATGGGCGGAAATTGCATGACGGAGTTATCTTCAGGATTTAAGCCTACAACTGGTTGTGGATTAGGAGCGCACGTTCTTATAACCATCTCATATGCATATTTCCACAGAATTCGCTCGTGCCAGTGCCATCTATCGGCTGCTTTTTTTAGTTATTTTTTTTCCTGTCTTAAAAAAAATCCCGTGACCTAGCGATGCTAATCCTGCAAACCTTTTTTTATTTTGGTTATTTTTCCGGTTTTTATGAATTTTTAAAGTTTTTACGGACTTTTTGCCCACCCGGTATTATATATATATATATATATATATTACAGTTTTACTTAACAAATTGAATTCCTTCAGTAGATTGTTATTGAATTTCATCAAAGACTCAACTCATTAAATAAATAAATAATTAAGTAAATAAAGGAGGTCCAAGATGTACAAAGCCTTATTTTTTTTAATTGCAAGCAGTTCTTAATGAATTTTTCTCTTCATATATTCCTTTATGATATCTTTATGATTATGTATATAATGATCTTCCTAGGATCATTATACTCATACATATAATGATCCCAGTAAAGACTAAACAGTTAAAAAACAAAATCCGAAGTACAAAATTTTAAGCATGTTTTAGTTTTTGACACATCTGCCGAACTAATTGCTCCATTTGTATGATTTTATCGCTTTTGAAAGTCGAAGAGATTCCAGAGTATTTTGCTTTTAGGATATATAAATCATCTTTCACTAAACTTTTTAATCATTTATAAAAGCAAGAAATAATCGCTAAATTTAGAGTGATTTTGTTGAAGGAACATTATTTAGAATTTTTTTATTTTAAATCAGGAATTCTGAGTAACAATTTGATGAAAAGAGAAGAAATGAAGACTTAAGAAAAATTTCATATAAATACATTGGATGGAAATATAGAGATCTGATGAAAAACTCCATCCTGACATAAAAAATAGATTTTAAATGGCTGCAGGTTATTTTCTCCGATGAAAAAATATACAACTTTGATGATTCTGATGGTCGAAGTATTATTGGCATGAATTGAGAAAAAAAAGAAATTTTCTCAAACCGTCAATTAGGTGGCGGATCCATTATGACATGGGGCTGCTTTTCGTTTAAAGGCTTTGGGTCACATAAATTTTTTTTAGAAAAAGTTGTAGAGTATAGCTCACTTCTACCCAGACTTGAGTGTATATAATTTGAAGTGGCACTCTAAATGAATTTGATACAAACACAGTTTATACATGAAACAATGTTTATTGAATTCGTTGCACATATAGAATTTGCTTTTATAGCAATAAGCATACGTACTACTTGTACGGAATATATATTAACATTCAATAGAAATACACTTTGCCATACTCACAAACCAGCAGAGGGTCAAACCAGCAGTTCTGCCACGTAAACTTTGGGCCCCCTAAGCACTAGCGCAGGATAGCACCTGGAGCTGCATACCTCGTAGCTCCCTCTCGCTTATCTATCAACCTTTTCTTCAACCTCCTTCTCTTTAATCAAGCTGCATGGTATTTATACCAAGCGCGTATGCCGAAATTAGCATATCTCAAGCAGCTTCTTTAATTCATTCACTCAAAAGTTCGATTCTTGTGAATCGAATCTTATGTATACCTTACAAAGTTAATTCAGAAGCATATCTAAAAACTCTTTCTGGCCATCTTTCACCTGTTGCATCCCTTCTGGCAGGGGAAAAAATGGATTTATCAGCAAAATAATGCTCCTATCCACACAAGCCGTGTGGCAAAACTCTGGTTCCAGAAGAAAAATATTGAAGCTTTGCAATGGCCACACAGAAGTCCTGATCTAAACCCTATCGAGAACTTGTGGGGAGATCTAGAAAGACGAGTTTGCAAAGATGGAAGGCGTTTTTCCCCAGCTTCAGAACTCAGATCTACGATAGAAGATGAATGGTACAAAGCCAGTCACGAACTATGCCAAAAATTAATAATGTCCATGAAAGATAGAATATTTGCGGTCATTAGAAGCAATAGTGCACAATATATTAAGTATTTGTTTCTTCATTACTATATTGTTTTTATTTTCCTGTCCTAAAAATTTTACACAGGCAGAGATAGTGTTTTTAGCAAAATTATTTTATTTTCGCAATAAAATACTTTCAGATAAATTTTTTGATATATATACATACATATATATATGCGTATACATACATACATATATATATATATATATATATATATATATATATATATATATATATATATATATATATATATATATGTGTGTGTGTGTGTGTGTGTGTGTGTGTGTGTGTGTGTATAATAATAAAGACACACCAGTTTTAATTCTATTCCAAACTTCTCTTTCACGTTATATAACTAACTTCCGCGTTCTTTCTATGTGCGCCTGCATGTAGTTGGGCACATGCCATCAAGGGGGGTGGAGTGTCACATGGTAAACAGAACCTAAATTTCATGTATGCTGGTAACAGTGTAGGTTTGATGGACTTGAAGATTGAATCAGGGATTGAGCGGACACCATTATCCATTCTCTCTGCTTGTAAATATGTAAATAGCTTCTACTCCTTTACATTTCGAATAATATGTTTCACTGTTCGATAATCATAATGTGTTTAAAGTAATAAAAGTATTATTCCATATAATGGAATTATTTGAATTGGATTTTATACGCCTGACATATATATATATATATATATATATATATATATATATATATATATATATATATAAGGAAAAGTTAAAATAAATAAGAAGAATTAGACTAATGGAGCGATGCACACAAATGGCCAGAGGGGGGTTGTGACCCCTCTTCCCTAGTTGAACATGTTTTTTTGCCAAGGCGAACACTCCCAGTGGACCAGGGCATCGCAAGACCTAAGACTAGATAAAAGAGTTTATCTAAAGCAACTGTACAAAAAGAGTTGTATATAAGAGTAAATTTTTTTATGCCTAAATAAAACTAAAATATATATTTAAAACTACGAGACCAAATAACAATACAACAAGAACAACCGAGCCACTCTGTATGTACACTAATCCGCCAATTCTATTACGCCCCTAAATCAGCATACAGTCACTCACGCAGTTAAATCGATGTTTTTAAGGAACTCATCTCTAGTAATATTTAAAAATTTACACACGTTTTTCATTACGAAAAAGTACGGATATTGATAATCTAATGATGACTTTATATACTCGAAGAAATAATATATTTTTTATCTCGTTATCACTGTATAAATATTCACATCGTATTATGTGGTTGAAAATGACATTTCGAAATATCGATTTATGTATTGTAGACCACCAATCTGTCAGTTTGTTAATTTTGATGTTATATTTTGTACGTTTGTCGTATATTCTATATTCTATCATGCCATGCTTCTACGCCTTAAATTTATGTCTAAGTAATCTATACTCCCATCCGTATTTTTTTTATGTCTCTGTCAACTCTAAGTATTCCGGGTAACTCTTCTGATGTTCAATGTAATCGTCGGAACTGGGTGAAATAAACGACACATACGGGACACGATGATTCGGAGAACGATCAAGACTCCACTGTGTGTGTATGTATATACACAGTGCGTCAAATAAGTTTTAAGACTGGGTCTGTAAAATGAAATGGAAACAAGAAATTAATACCTGTTTTGGTTTTTTATTCAAAATAGGACCCTCCGGCTTCAATGGACTTTTTACAGCGATTTAATACTGAATTGAAAGCCCGTTGTAAATCACTTTGTGGAATGGCCTGCAAAGCACGCATCGAAGCTTCTTGTATGGTCGAAATATCCTCAAAATACCACCCTTTTAACTTCATTTTAAGTTTTGGGAGTAAGGAGTAGTCACAGGTTGCTAAATCAGATGAATACGGTGGATGGTTCAACACACAGACATTATTTTTTGCCAAAAATCGACTAACAATATGGCAGGTGTGACTGGGTGCATTGTCGTGTAACAAAAACCAACTGCTTTCAGTCCTATAGTCCTGACGAATGCGACGATTTCTGGCCATGAAACGCTTTAAATCAGCTAAGTAGTATTGGCCTGTAATTGTTTGTCCAGTTGGAACAAATTCTTTGTGGATAATACCTTTACTATCGAAGAATATAATGAGCATTGTTTTGATTTTGGATGGAACTTTTCTTGTTTTTTTGGCTTGTGGTGAATTTGGTGACTTCCATTCCGCACTTTATCGTTTTGTTTCAGGATCATATTGGAAACACCAGGTTTCATCACCTGCAACAATGGACTTCAAGAAGTTTGGATCGTTTTCAGCGGCTGAAATAATGTCTCCGCAATGTGCACTTCTCATTGCTTTTTGTTCAGGGGTTAAAGTGTGTGGAACAAATTTAGCACACACTTTTGTTTTGCCAAATCTTCATGCAGGATGGTTCGAATTGTATCTTTGTTGATGTTTAAAGAGTCTTCCATCATTCTCAGTGATGCACAGCGATCGTTTGTTACGAAATTTCGTACTTTCTCAATAAATTCAGGTCTCCTAGATGAAATTGGTCTTCCACTACGCTAATCATCTTCTACCGTATCTCTTCCGTCCAAAACGCGTTTGTGCCACACAAAAACGTTTCATCTACTTAAACAACAGTCACCGTAAACTTGTTTCATGAGTTGGTATGTTTCCTAAGTACTTTTACCAAGTTTTGCGTTAAATTTAATTACAGCTCTTTGCTCCATCTTAAAAAATCAACATGAAAAATATTCACTTCTGCAATAAACACACGCCTTCTCTCAACTACTTAACGAAATGCGCACAACTTGTTAGCAGTGTGCCAGCAGACGATGGACGTTATGATGCATGCGGATTTACACTCACAGTGCCTTTACAACCTGCGCTCTGGGACGAGTCTTAAAACTTATTTGACGCACTGTGTATATATCTATATCTATCTCTCTCTCTCTATATATATATATATATATAATTATTAGCTCAAATCTATAACAGATATAAGAAAGCACGAACAGACTGAAATATTTTTTGAATTAACTTTAATTCCTCATAATCTACGAAAGGTGCGATACACCATGTTACGGATACACCAGTACTTCAATAAAAATCATACGTCTATCACCAAAGTGAGAATTAACAGAACCAATTCTTAAAAGTGCGTTAGAATCCTTATTTCACGTCACGAAATTGTATATAGCACCTAGAAACACAAAAGTCTAAAATGTTCGGGAAAGAACCTGAAAAAAAGTATCAACCACTGCGTTGGATTTCAGAAAGGGAAATCTTGGCACAGTGACATGCATTGGCAAACATTAAAATAAAAAAGAAAAACTCACGGGACTTATCGAACGGACAAACGAAAAAATTGTTGTTCAACACAGAAATTTTTCCTCTGAAATTTTCCTCATGTTTTATGTGTTTTTTTCTCTCCTTGTGATTAACGAAAGGGGAATGGGAGTTAGAGGAAACTCTTCCTCCCTTGCATCTTGACAATCCGCAGAGGTGAAATTTCGAGGAATACTGATGAGATGAGCAAACAGTAAGTGCTGATGAATCATTAAGAGTGAAGGTTCCATTTTTTCGCGTTCTTTTCAGTTTAGGTACAGGAGAAAGGGATTAAAAGTTATTGGCCTGACGCGAAAGAATTTTGGAATGTCTGCTGCGTGGTTAAATATTTACATGGGCTTTTGTTATAGGAATTCAATAGAGTGAAAGATTGTGAGGTATTGTCCTGTGTCTTTTCTGAAGTTAAATGAAAGGTTGGATAAATATTAATGATTTGCCATCATATATATATATATACATATACATATATATATATATATATATATATATATATATATATATATATATATATATATATATATATATATATATATATATATATAGTTACAAAAGAGCTAGAAGAAATAAGATAAATGATAATAGAACATGTTGACACCAATAAGCGCTATGCAGCTCCAAAGCGTCAAACAATAATATATATTAAAGTTTGATATTTAAAAACATAAAAAGAAAATGTCTAAAACCGTACAGCAGCAGAATGAACAATAGAGAAATCCCACAGAAAGATCCCACAGAAAGAATACTAATATGGAGATGTACCTAAATGACCGGGGGGGAGTTGTGACCACCCCTCTCCGATTAAACATGTTTATGTGCCTCGGCAACACTCACGGTGGTCTGGTACATCCCCGAATTATAAATCAGTGCCTTTAGCCTAACTAACAGCAAGAAAAAAAGAAGTTGAACAATCTAACTAAAATGTACAACACAATAATGTCAACAAAAAAGACACTATAAATGAAATAAAATACTTAAAAAGAATATAGCCCAAAATTACCTATTGAGTTGATAACCAACTTTAACAATTAAAATATACGAAAGGAATGAAATAGAAAGCAATTCAATCTATCACTATGTAAATTTAAACTTTTAAGCCCTATAACCAACACATATTAAAGTGATTACAAAAAGAAAATGACCACACCAAGTCAGAATCTATACCTATACTCAAGATTAATACAAAATACAATACTAAATAGCTCAGGATAAATCCAAGTAACAATATAAAAATAGGTGTTTAGATGAAAAATGCACTCACCTGTACACGCAAATAACACCCTCCAACACCTGAAGAACTTTTTTTATATGTCTTAATATTTTATTTCAATTTTGATTCAATTTTGTTGAAATAATCGATTAATGCAATTTTTCCTGGGTATTTTAAAAAAATTACTAGTGATTTTGATTAGAAAATTTTTTGGGAATTCTTTTAGTTTAGCCAATTTTATAATTTCCCGTATACCATACACTAATTTATCTTTATCGCTGTTCAATTTATAGTTACGTAGGAATTGATTGACGATTACATTTCTTTTAACATTTTTATGGAGGCATGTGTGCCATGATAGCATTTTGTTAATTCGAAATGTATAGCTGTCACGCTTATCGTATACACTATATTTTACTATTCCATCTTCACATCTCAAACATAAGTCCAAATAATTTATACTTTTATCCAAATTTTGATTAGTTTCTAAAAGTTTGAGACTCGTTGGAAAAAAGCTAAAAGTTACACTGAGTGAATCCTGTTTTAAAAATATCACTACGTCATCAACATACCTAAAATAAAACATTTCATTGAGTAACGATGTTCCGGTTTCATATTGATGCAGATACAGATCCGCAAGGGCGGAAGAACACCCTCCCCCCATGGGTATGCCTCTTATTTGTTTAAAATAACTCATTCCATTAAATAATACTGTTTCATAAAGAACCAGCTATAATAGTGTTTTATATCTATTTCTTGTTATAAATTCTTGTAGGTCATATTTTTCATAGAATGCCATGATGATATCATATAAATCCTCCAAATTAATGTTGTTAAACAAATCTTGAAAATCGTAACTTTTAATTGAGTTTATGTCAGTTAATGTTTTTATTTTTTCTATCAATTCATAGCTATTTTTAATAAAATAACATTCATCCGAATCAATTTTACTGTAAACTTTTTTGAGAATTTTTAATAATTGATCGTTGGCTATATTGAGATAAGTATTACATCCTACAGTTATAGTCCTAAATTTAATGGGATTTTTATGAAATTTAGGTACCATAATTAAATATGGGAAATTAATTTTCTTTAAGTCAATACCCAAGTTTCGGTATAAAGCTTTTATTTTGTTATTAATTTCATTTTGAGACTTAATTATTTTACTATAAATGGTAGTATCATTATACACATTGGTTAAATAATCACGAAAAAACTTTTTACATATAAATGCGTAATTTGAACTAACCTTATCTACATAAATAATAACTAAATGTTTTTGCATATTTATTATCTCGCTTTTTATATTTTCCGATGAATTAACTTTATTTATATTGCCTCTCATTTTTAAAATTTTATACTGTTGTTTGAATAAACTGATTAGTAAATACCTCCATTCATCGAAAGAGTTTAACGGGTAGCTATATTTTATAGCCATGTTATATATAAAAGTCTCCAAATCTTGTTTAAACTTGGGTAATACATTTTTTGTTATACCTAAATGGTAACCAGTACCCCTCAGCATAACATTTTTTAAGTCGCGATTTTTAACTATTGCTAGATCACCTGTTATAACATGTTGAAAAGTTTTATTAAAAAATGGTGAATGATTATTACATAAACAGTTGTTAGTATCATTAATATTTAAATTTTTAGACACTTCATTATAATTAAATATTTTTCGGCTGGTTGGAATATTATATTTATATCAAACCTTTAATTTTACATTACGTATAGGAAAAAACTCATCTAATTGACAAAATAATTTTGAAAATTGAATATTATCAAAGCCACTATTCATGTATGAAATTGTACAGTATTCAATGGTTTTACCTTTGTCATCGAACTGGTTTCAAATTACACCACATTTCTTAGCTTTTCTTTTAACTAGGTCCATAAAACTATAAATGTGATTTATCTTACCATTAAATAACTGTTTAAATTGTTGCCGCGGCACATAAACATGTTTAATCGGAGAGGGGTGGTCACAACTCCCCCCGGTCACTTAGGTACATCTTCATATTAGTAATCTTTCTGTGGGATCTTTCTGTGGGATTTTTCTATTGTTTATTCTGCTGCTGTACGGTTTTAGACTTTTTCTTTTTATGTTTTTAAACATCAAACTTTAATATATATATATATATATATATATATATATATATATATATATATATATATATATATATATATATATATATAAATATATAATATATATATATATAAATATATAAATATATATATATATATATATATATATATATATATATATATATATATATATATATATATATATATATATATATATATATATATAATAAATATATATAAATATATATATATATATATATATATATATATATATATATATATATATATAATATATATAATATATATATATATATATATATATATATATATAATATATATATAAATATATATATATATATATATATATATATATATATATATATATATATATACAGTGGAATCTAGATCTATCGTTTTTCAAGGGACCTATTGAAATGAACGATAAATCCGGGAAAACGATAGATGCGGAAACATAACAAGGCAATATGATCGTTGGGACTGGATAAAATGAACGACACATACGGAAAAACGATGGATCCGAAAACGATCGATCGAGATTCCACTATATATATATATATATATATATATATATATATATATATACACTCATGGACAAAAAAATTAGCGCACCAAGAAGGAGTCGTCAAAATGAAACGAAATTTTACATACTTAATGACTACTTTGATATAAGTAAATGATAAGAAAATCAAAGGAAAAGGATAATTTATTTAAGAGAAAAAGGTAAAAGAACGGAGGAGTTAATACTCCGTTGGACCCCCTCTAGCGCGAATGCACGATGCGATACGATCGTGCATTGAGTCATACAAGTTCTGTATGATGTCTTGAGACATTTCGTTCCATATTTGCTGTAACCTTGCCTCTAGTTCGTTCGAACTCGTGGGATGCCCAAATCGTCGTCACAAATGATCTCAGATATGCTCGATTGGAGACAAATCTGGGGATCGGGCAGGCCAAGGAAGGGTAGTAACAGTGCGGAGACAGTCTTGTGACACCCTTGCCGTATGAGGCCGAGCATTGTCTTGTTGAAAA
The DNA here is from genome assembly GCA_907164885.2 of Dolomedes plantarius. NCBI lineage: Eukaryota > Metazoa > Arthropoda > Arachnida > Araneae > Dolomedidae > Dolomedes > Dolomedes plantarius. Next base: position 111,416,116 of record OU015490.1, read on the forward strand.
ATGGCTCCTGGGAGCCGTTGCACGAGTGGCAACACATGTGGTTGCAGGATTTCATGAACATACCGCTGGGCTGTCATGGTGCCACGGAACAATACTAGGGGTGATCGTGTATTGTAGACAATGGCACCCCATACCATCACACCAGCTGTGGGAGCGATGTGTCGCTGTACAGCAAAGGCAGGATTGAAGCGTTCACCACGGGCTCTCCACACACGAACACGATTGTCATCACTGCCGAGATTGAATCTGGATTCGTCGCTAAAGACGACCTGGTTCCATTCCGCTGCAGTCCAGTTTCCTCGTGCGCGTCAAAACTCCAAACGGAGGCGTCGATTGGTGGGCGTCAAGGGCAGCACACGTAATGGGCGCCGCGATACCAACTGTCCTTCAGCCAGGCGCCTTCGTATGGTTCGAGAAGACACAGAGGCCCCTAGTGAAGGTGCTACCTGTGCCTGAATGGCGGCCGATGAAGCAGTTGGCTGTACGCGTGCATTTCTTACGATGTGGCGGTCTTCTCGACGACTTGTCTGTCGAGGGCGTCCTGAGCCTGGTCTTCGTGTAGATGACATCTCTCGGGTCCACTGGTCCCAACACCTCCTCACAACACAATCAGAGCGGCCTAATTGACGAGCTACTCGCCTAGCTGACCACCCAGCTTCCATCAACCCGACGATTCTCCCCCTCTCAAACTGCGACAACTGCTTATATTGTCTTCGAACACGGCGTAATGACATGTCTATCTCAGCTCTTCCTTTGTAAATGATTCAGCACACTCAAACAAGCTTTGGTTACATGTTTTATACTCCACAGAGTACGATGTTCAACGCTCTCTACCGGCTATACGTAATGCGCAATCACGCTGCATTTCTAATCATTTGCATATCTCCCCGACATGTACCTTCATTGCAAGTTTCGTTACGAACCCGCAATTATTTCTTGGTGCGCTAATTTTTTTGTCCATGAGTGTATATATATGTATATATATATATATATATATATATATATATATATATATATATATATATATATATATATATATTTATTTATTTTTTATTTCAATGGTTTCTAATGCTCCTTTTAGTTAGCATTTCTTTAGTGCCTGTTGGCTAAGATAACATCCTTTAACCTTTCGACATGCTTAAAAAAAGGCACAAAACTTGTTTCACTTATAATAGTTGAGGTTAAAATCTAAAGCTTAAGAGCCCCAAACTTTTCGTATTTAGCTCTTATCAACTCCAGAAAATATCTTCTAACGTCTCCAGGGATCTGCTCTTTGGCATTTCAGCCTCGGGTACAAAGGATTATAAATAAGCTCACCTGTTCTCCATTTCTGTAAATAATCGAGTTTTCTTCAGAATATAATGCTTCAAGTTGAGAGGAATGTGGTGTCTGCGGAACGCTAAAATTCTGAGTTTGTTGTGAGTTGTCGAAATCTGTGCTGTGTAATTTTATTCATGAAATACGGAGTACAATATTTGGAAGGAAATGATAATAGTGTTGTGGGCAGAAACAGAAAGACACACATTTTAACTAATTATCGACATTATCTTAAAGCTGTGGTATTGAGGAGCTGACTATTTCATTACTTTTTGGTTTGCCTAATTTTTATCAAAGGAAGCGCATCCTATAAAATGTCCAATGAAATACAATTTTTGAAGGATTACCAGATTTGGGATGAAATCAATTCACTAAGGTAAAATACGTAAACAATAAGTATTTGTAACTACATATTTGTTATAATTCATACTTCATTCGTCAGTTTTTAAAGAGTGGGTATATATATATATATTTATATATAACTAACTCATGGCACAACAGTCCGAATATGGACCAAGGCCTGGGGTGCCCATCTGCGTTTTCATGGCCGCGGGCTTCGGGTGCCATACAGCATATGTCTCGGTCAGGTGGTCAACCTGACGTGGGACCCCCAGAGTTAGTTCCGAAGCATGCTTGATATATACATACATACATATATATATATATATATATATATATATATATATAAAATTTAAATATACACTATAACATTTAAAGCTAAAGGAAACCTAAACTAAAACCCCAAATTAACCTAATTTCTAAGTTCTAAAAAACCTTGGGCGAAAAACCTTAAAATGGCATCTCTTTTCCTTTTGAAACCAAAATAGTAGCGTGGGTACCTAAATTTAATACAGTGATTTCCTCTTATAAGTATCAAGTTTGTTATTACTGTTTTTGATCCTTATAAGCGGTTGATTCTTATAGCCGAAATTTAGGTTTTTGGACAGGCACACATACACAGCTATATATACATATATTAGATAATTTACCATAAAATACTCTTTAATTTACGCTAATTATCTTTTATTAACATTATTTTTTTAAATTTTATAAATGCAACTTAATTTCTAGATCTATAAGTAGATACACATGATTATAGTTAGAGAAGAAAAAAATCCAATATTTGTTACAACATACCTGCTTAACAGTTTTAACATTTCAACTACAGGAAGGGAGCAAGAAAAAGATTTCTATGGTAGTTTGACATAATGAAGTTTTCAGGAGGCTGCTTATACCTCTTTCAATACTAATAGTCTCAGACGAAGATTCACCTTCTAGCTTACGTTTCACGATTTGATAACGTGCTGAATCTACTAATGTCACGTTTGCCTAAGTGATAGTGGACAGTTCGCCGAAGATTTATGTGTTTCAGGGTACAGGAAGCCGCAACCGGGATGTGGGAGGTGGGAAAAAAGAGTCCCTATTTTTGTTTGTCAGTGGAGAAAAGTGAAATCGGACCCAGACGGGTAAAGATGCCCCCGGGTCAAGCTAATAGGACAGTGTTGTGCGAAAGCGTTTAAGGGGAAACTATCATGTTATGTCTAAAAAAGAAAGGGATGAATTTTAGGACTATATTCCATCCCATCTTATCAATCTTTCTTAAAAAAAAAGAAAGAAAGAACTTCTTGTCTTTTGAGGGGTTAAGTGGCTTTTTTGGAAAAATGAAGGGAAAACGAAGAGTGTAAACTGATTCTTAAAACCGGTGGATTGATTCTTTAAAGTGAAAATTTTAACATGGAAATAATGCATTTGTTTTTGTTTTCGAGATATTGATTTTTATAAACGGTTGATTCTTATAACCACTGATCACTATAAGCGGTGGTTACTGTACTTCTGGGCAATATCACGTCACTTTTAAGTATTAACCAATTAAACACCGTTATCAAGATCACATGACGAGATTATCTATATAAGACCCTGCACCATGTAGGTGTTGGGACTCATCGATATTCTGTTGCCTCGAGAGGTTGTGCTGAGCTCCGTCTAAATAAAAGTTTGATGTGTTAATTATGATCTGGCTTCCGGTCATTTAGATGTTGTGATTTTTCTAGTATAATAAATCTTCCCTGTGACATGGTGGGTCCTTAATATCATCAGTATTCTCTTATTTGGTGGGCCCATCATGTTACACACACACACACACATATATATATATATATATACAGTTATTTCCGCTTATAAGAATCACGTTTGTTATTACTGTTTTTGGTATTGGCGGTTGATTCTTATAGCCGAAATTTAGGTTTCCTCTCGATATTTTAAAATTTTACTAAAAGTAGACTGAGTTCCACCCAAACGGGAGGCAGCCTCTCTTTGACTGTACTTCAGAAGAGCATCATATCTAACAAGTTCTGTTTTTCAGAAAAACTAAGAGTTTTCCTTTTTTTTATCATTTTTTAATTCGACTATCAAAAATTTATAACACTAACTGGCAATTTTGTTAGAAAACTAAAGTGAACACTAGCGATGAATGTTCATTACAGTCTCACAACCGAAATTACATAGTCGCGCTAGCGGCGAGTCGAATTGCGGGGACAGGTGCAAGGCGAATGTGTAAACGAAGCGCTCGCCGTTCACCCCTCTTTGCTCTTCGCCAATCGTGGCGCTATTCGGGAGCAGTTATTCTGGCACGAGTCAAAGGCGACGGGAAGTCTTGTTCACAGCAAGAGGCGCGAATGTGAGAACGGTCACTCGCGTTGATGCAAGAACGTGACAAATGTCTCCCGAATGTCTTGCGGGTGACGAGGGGAGGCGCGAGCGCGAATGTGCAAAAGCGGCATTAAACGATCTTTCACCTTATAGCTCACGTTTCCCAGTTCGCTCTGAATCTACTAATGTCACGTTCGCCAGTGATAGTGGACACTTCGCCGAAAAAATTTGTGTTCCAGGGTCCAGAGAGCAGCAACCAGGAAGTAGGGGGGGGGGAAAGAGTCCCTGTCATTGTCGGTGGAGAAAAGTGAACTTTGACCTGAAAGGGCAGAGATGCCCCTGGGACAAGCTAATAGGCCAGTGTTAAGCTGAAGCGTTTATGAGGAAACTATGATGTCATATCTAACAAAGAATGAATGCATTTTACGACTGTATTCAATAACAACGTCTTATCAGTCTTTATTTTGAAAAAATAAAGAAAGAATTTCTTGATTTTTTTTGAAAAATGAAAGGAAAGCGAAGATTGTAAGCTGATTCTTAAAACCGGTGGATTGATTCTCTAAAGCTGAAATTTTAACATGGAAATAATACATTTGCTTTTGTTTTGGGGATATTGATTCTTATAAAAGGTTGATTCTTATAAACACTGATCACTAAAGGCGGGGGTTACTATATATATAATTATCACATTTATTAGCAGTCCTCTTTGAATTTCATCAATGTAAGCGAAAAGTCGTTTGAGAAAACAGATTTCCGATAACTCATACATGAGAAAATTTCGCTAACAGTAAAAAAAAAAAAAAAGAGTTAAGTGAAAAATCGATACATATGTTGATTTTTTTTTTCGAAGCAGAGGCACAAGCACTTGCATCAGATACAACGACTTTTAAGTTTCGTTTCTGACTATTTTTAGTAACAATTTTTTTCACCTTGGGCAACATTTAAAGTAAATTACGAAATAAAGTTGTTCCAAAGAATACTTGGATATCGAAGAATTCAGGGTTGGCCTGAAAAGTAATTTCTTTTCCATTAACTTTTTTGTAGTAACAGAAAATACAAATTTTTTATAAAAAGACGATTCATTGTACCCTAGTAATGTTATAAAAAGAAAAGTTTACAGAAAGTTCTGGAGTGCACTTGACCACCAGTTAGAGTATGGGTGACTCACTACTCATTGGTTGCGAAGAACAAAAATTAATTTCATTTATACCAAATTAATAGTTCGTTTCCGATTATAACACTAAACCTTAAATAAACATTGTAACTAACACACATATAGATATATAAATTTATATATATAGTGAAATTTCTCTCAGGCGGCCGCTCATGGTTCCGAAAAAAAGTGGCCGTTTTGAGGGGTGGCCGTCGAATAGGGTTTGATTTCTCTATGGCGTTCACTGTTTATATATAATTAGTTTAATTGTTATTAAATTAAAAAAAATTAAATTAGCTTCTAGCGTTATATTCAATCAGTATTTAACTTCCTGCTATAAATAGTTTATTGAATCATTTTAATTTAAAACTTTCAAAAAAGCTATATTTTCCTTTTACAATAAACGTATGTTGACTTCAATTGAACAAAATTGCATAATCTGAAGAAAATAAAACCATTACAAAAAGCTTTTCCAGCAATTTTATAAATCTTAAATTAAATTCAATCACAAGCCTAAATTTTGGAACAGTTTTACGGAAAATTACTTTAGCGTCTTCGTAAACGCAGCTTTCGCACCAAATTTGCATGTTATTTCAGTCTGGAAGATGCAAGACTACTTAAAATATCTTTATAACTTAATGCAAAATAAGCATCTATCAAACTTTATCAATCTAATTTGGAAGAAAATATATATTCATGTCTTCAAAGTGAATTTAAATTAAGTTTAATCTGGTGTTATAATTTCAATCAATATATACATACACACACACACACACACACACATATATATATATATATATATATATATATATATATATATATATATATATATGTGTGCCTGTGTGTGTGTGTATCTGTGTGTGCATGTGTGCCTGTGTGTGTGTGTGTCTGTGTGTGTGTGTGCATTCATACATTAGGTATGAAATAAGTTCCTTTGTAAAATCGCTTACATCAGGTATAAAATACTAAGTTCATAATAATCTTCATAAATACATAAAATAAATATAAAGGTACTTTAACATATTGAAAATTTCGTAGCAGTTTCTTCTATATGAAGATCTCGTTTGATGTATACATGATGCTTTAGCCGAGCATTTCTCTTGAACAAACTTACATTAAGCATAAAATAATCTCCCTTATAAAATACCTCATATTGGGTATAAAATAGTAAGTTCATAATTAACTTCAAAAATACCTTAAATAAATATAAAGTTGTTTTAACATGTTAAAAATTTCGTAGCATTGTTTTCTAAATGATGTTTCTGTGTGATGTATACTGCATGCTTTTAGCCGAGCACGTCTCCAGAACAAACTCGCATTAGGTATAAAATAAGTTCTTTCATAAAATCCCTTACATTAGGTTCCATAATATTCCTTACCTAAGTTCAAAATTAACTCCAAAAATACCTTGAACAAATTTAAAGGTATTTAACGTATATAGATTTTATATCAGTTTCTCACAAATGAAGCTCTCTTTCGCTGTGCATTTCATGCTTTTAGCGGAGCAATTGTCGAAAACAAACTTATAATAAGTATAAAATAATTTGCCTTATAAAATCCCTTACATTAGGTGCAAAATACCGAGTTCATAATGATTTCAAGAATGCCTTGAAAAGATTTAAAGGTGTTTAACATACATAAATTTCGCAGCAGTTTCTCATAAATGAAGCTTTCGTGTGCTATGTACTTCATGCTTTTAGTGGAGCATTTCCCGAAAACAAACTTATATTAAGTATAAAATAAGTTCATTTTTAAAATCCCTTAGATTAGGTATAAAATACTGAGTTCATAATTCATTTCAAGAATACCTTAAATAAATTCAAAGCTGTTTAACACATAGATTTCGCAGCAGTTTTTCATAAATGAAGCTCTCGTGTGCTGTGTACTTTACGCTGTTAGCGGAGCATTTCTCAGAAACAAACTTATATAAAGTATAAAATAAGTTCCCTTATAAAATCCCCTACATTAGGTATATAATAATGAGTTCATAATTGTCTTCAAGAATACCTAAAACAAATTTAAAGGTGCTTAACATATATAGATCTTGTAGCAGTTTCTCATAAATGAAGCTCTCGTGGGCTTTATGCTTTTAGCGGAGCAATTCTCGAGAACAAACTTATATTAAGTCTTAAATAAGTTTCCTTATAAAATCCTTCACATTAGGTATAAAATACTTAGTTCATGTTTAAATTTCAAAAATACCTTATATAAATTTAAAGGTATTTTTACATAGTTAAAAATTTGCAGCAGTTTCTCCTACATGAAGTTCTCATGTGATGTATACTTTAGGCTTTTAGCAATGCACTTTTTGATAAAAGATATTAAATACTACTAAGTTATAAATAGGTGTAAACTGCTAAGTACATAATGAACTTCAAAAATACCTCAAATAAAATTTAAAGATATTTTTTAAAATTCCGAATTTCGTAGAAGTTTCTCCTAAATAAAGACCCCGTGTGTTGTATAGTTTAGGCTTTTTGCAGAGCATTTCTTCGAAAACAAACTTACATTAGGTATAAAATACTAAGTATATAATTAACTTAAAATTTCTTAAAAATAAATTTAAAGGTATTTTAATATATTAAAATATTTTGTACGAGTTTCGAAAAAATAAAGTCCTTGTGTGATGTATTATACTTTATGCTTTAAGGTGAGAACTTCTCGAGAATAAACTTATATTAGAATAAAATACTTAGTTCATAATTAACATCATAAATGCCTTATATAAAATTAAAGGTATTGCAATATTTTAATAATTTCATAGTAGTATCTCCTAAATTAAGATCTCTTGGGATGTATACTTTATGCTTTTATCCGAGCCCTTCTCGAGAACAAATTAACATTAGGGATAAAATATTACCTTATAAAATCCCTTACATCAGGTATAAAATACCAAGCTCATAATTAACTTCAAAAACACATTAAATAAATTTAAAGGCATTTTAACACATTAAATCAGTTTCTCCTAAATAAAGGCCTCACGTGATGTATTAGGCTTCATGCTTTCAGGCGAGCGCCTCTCGGGAACCGAGTTTTGAGACCGTTAAAGGTAATGCAGATCCGAGGGAGAAGCGATCACCGTGTTCGCACGTTCGACTTTGGCGAACAGGAAACGAAAAACAAAAACGACCTATAAATCGCTTTAAATATTCTGCCGGCACCTAAATTCGGTAAACAGGCCTAGATTCGCACCGCCGACCGAGCGTGGCTGCCCGTTATTGATCAAAAGCTAATATCCAGTTTCGGAGTTTTTAGTTTTACATTTAAACGCAGGGATTGTTTTGAAACTCTATGATTACGCCACTGTGATCGGTGTGTTTTTTTGTTTTCACTGGCGACAAACTATTTTTCCAGTTTAACACCTTATAAAGAGGGGTAGATTGCACATGCTAATCTTCGTGCCGTGGGTTATTTTTGGCGATTTCGCTAAGTGAAATGGACGCCATTAAATGTCTCATGACATTTGAAGTTGTAAAATAAACATTAATATAATTTGAATAAAATAATTTTATAAAAGTATATATATATATATATATATATATATATATATATATATGTGTGTGTGTGTATATATATATATATATATATATATATATATATATATATACCGACCACATGGTGTAGTGGTTAGCGTTCTTAATTGCCACTCAGGGAACATGGGTTGAAATCCCAAATAAGGATTGGTTGTTTCCGTGTCGTCCTACTCATAGGAAGCAATGCTGGCTCCCATCTAGGGTGCTCCCATAATAAAATAGCCAATGAATAGCAGTGAATAACAAAAGGCGAATGTCTCATGACAAAGTGCCTCCGCATTAGACGAAAAACATATATACGGGGTTCCCACCTATATTCGTTACACCCCCCCTTTCTTTACTTCTAAACGGTGACAGCTTAGGCCATATAGTTGGTTTCTAGGTATAGTAAAAAGGCTATGCGCTACTCGATGAGACAACTTACAACGCCATCTATCGGCAAATTTTGGAATTAGCGTTTTCACCTCAAAAAAGGTACGAGATACGGGAAAAAAGTCAATTTCAAAGTTGTTCAGCATCATCGATTCAGTAAGAACAGACACCATGCGCACATTAGTACTTAAAACAGAACCTAGAAAATGAACATTTGTTTGGTCACGATTTCGAAAATTCTCATTTTATATAGAGTGGAAGAAAGAAACTGAGACACTTCCCTATCTTCAGGATCATTTATTTATGTTGCTGAAAATGCTCTCCATTAGCCACTATACACGTTTGCACTCTGGACCTCCTTGAGGTGGTCTTTTCGAGCTTCGCTCGCGTTTCACGACGCCATAGTGTTGAAAATCGCGACAATACAAATGTTCATTTTTTACATTCTGTTTAGAGTATTAATGTGCTCAAAGTGTCTTTTCATACTAAATCGAGGATGCTGAAAAACTTTGTAATTGACTTTTATCCCGTATCTCGTACAGTTTTTGAGAGAAAAACGTTAATTCCAAAATTTGCCAATATATGGCGTAGTAAGTTGTCTCACCGAGTAGCGCATAGCCTTTTTACTATACCTATACACCAACTTTATGGCTAAGCTGTCACCGTTTAGAAGTTAAGGGGGGTGTAATGGATATAGGTGGGAACCCTGTATATATATATATATATATATATATATATATATATATATATATATATATATATATATATATATATATATATATATATGTGTGTGTGTGTGTGTGTATGTGTGTGCGTGTGTGTTACGGCCAAAGTCCGAATTCTGGCCACTTTTAGCAATGGCTAAGTCACTTGGCCAAAGCCGGAAAAAACCGATAATTTATGAAATCTTTGGGCTTTGGCCGGCCAATCCGCGACGGGCCCGACATTCAACGGCCATTTAGCGAATCATCCGAGAAAAATAGTCATTTTCTCTTTCATTTTAGAGTGTTCTTTTGTAATTTGACTCAACTAAAGGGATTTTCACAGTGGTAATAATATGAGTTAAAACTGGTGCGATCAACTCGGCAAAACTTCTAGCTTTGGATACCTTTTCTCGGACAATTCGTGAATTGGCCATTGATTGTCGGGAGAATCGCGAATAGGCCAACCAAAGTCCGTAGTAGTATGAATACTTTATTTTTTTCGGGCTTTGGCCGAGTTATTCGGTTAATGCTGAAAGTGGCTGGCCATTTTGCGAACTGATCAGAATTCGGACTTTGGTCGTAACATATGTTTATATACTATAAACTATATTCATATATATAAAACAGTTCCGTATCTGACTGACTGACTGACTGACATACAACGCACAGACCAAACCGCTGGACCTAAAGGACTGAAATTTTCCATGGCGATTCTTATGGTGTAGGGGTGAACTAAGAAAGATTTTTGAAAAATCCTTCTTAGATTTTTTTAAACTAAATTTTTAAGCTGTTTTATTGACTATTTTTAAGTTTCCATTTAAAATAATAATTTGAGGTTTATAAAATTTATATCACGAGAAAGATCATAAAAATTCCTTTCAAATGAAAACTTTTTTGAATATTTACCTCTATTTTCTGATTTTTGGTGAATTTTTAAAGATTAATAATTAGAATTAAATTTATTAAATGCTGATCACGTGATTTCTTTTTCTGGTACTTTAAATTAATTTATCGTCACGTGATGACAACGAAATATATAAAAAAAAATTTTTTTTTCTAATGCAGCAGACGATTGGATATTATCAAAAAAATATTAAAATACAGTAAAAGATATGTCCTCAAAATGTACTATATTAACTGTTCTATATTCTTTAGTATGTCCTATTAGATTTAATTTGAATATTTTCTTCTACATTATTTTGTCTATAAAAATATCCGTTACGATTTTTTATAAATATACACTCATGGACAAAAAAATTAGCGCACCAAGAAATAATTGCGGGATCGTAACGAAACTTGCAATGAAGGTACATGTCGGGGAGATATGCAAATGTTTAGAAATGCAGCGTGATTGAGCATTACGTATAGCCGGTAGAGGGCGTTGAACATCGTACTCTGTGGAGTATAAAACAGGTAACCAAAGCTTGTTTGAGTGTGCTGAATCATTTACAAAGGAAGAGCTGAGATAGACATGCCATTACGCCGTGTTCGAAGACAATATAAGCAGTTGTCGCAGTTTGAGAGGGGGAGAATCGTCGGGATGATGGAAGCTGGGTGGTCAGCTAGGCGAGTAGCTCGTCAATTAGGCCGCTCTTATTGTGTTGTGAGGAGGTGTTGGGACCAGTGGACCCGAGAGATGTCATGTACACGAAGACCAGGCTCAGGACGCCCTCGACAGACCAGTCGTCGAGAAGACCGCCCCATCGTAAGAAATGCACGCGTACAGCCAACTGCTTCATCGGCCGCCATCCAGGCACAGGTAGCACCTTCACTAGGGGCCTCTGTGTCTTCTCGAACCATACGAAGGCGCCTGGCTGAAGGACAGTTGGTATCGCGGCGCCCATTACGTGTGCTGTCCTTGACGCCCACGCATCGACGCCTCCGTTTGGAGTTTTGCCGCGCACGAGGAAACTGGACTGCAGCGGAATGGAACCAGGTCGTTTTTAGTGACGAATCCAGATTCAATCTCGGCAGTGATGACAATCATGTTCGTGTGTGGAGAGCCCGTGGTGAACGCTTCAATCCTGCCTTTGCTGTACAGCGACACATAGCTCCCACAGCTGGTGTGATGGTATGGGGTGCCATTGCCTACAATACACGGTCACCCCTAGTATTGTTCCGTGGCACCATGACAACCCAGCGGTATGTTCATGAAATCCTGCAACCACATGTGTTGCCACTCACGCAACGGCTCCCAGGAGCCATTTTTAACAAGACAATGCTCGGCCTCATACGGCAAGGGTGTCAGAAGACTGTCTCCGCACTGTTACTACCCTTCCTTTGCCTGCCCGATCCCCAGATTTGTCTCCAATCGAGCATATCTGGGATCCTTTGGGACGACGAGTTGGGCATCCCACGAGTTTCAACGAACTAGAGGCAAGGTTACAGCAAATATGGAACGAAATGTCTCAAGACATCACACAGAACTTGTATGACTCAATGCCCGATCGTATCGCATCGTGCATTCGCGCTAGAGGGGGTCCAACGGAGTATTAACTCCTCCGTTCTTTTGCCTTTTTCTCTGAAATAAATTATCCTTTTTCTTTGATTTTCTTATCATTTCCTTATATCAAAGTAGTCATTACGCATGTAAAATTTCGTTTCATTTTGACGACTCCTTCTTGGTGCGCTAATTTTTTTGTCCATGAGTGTATTTTTTCGTTTTTTTTACATCAATTGCATATATTCATCGTTGTATTTATTATAAATATATTTATACATATATTTGGCATTAATTGCATGCATTGACCGTTGTATTTAATTTGAATGTACTCCGTAGCGAAGTACGGGTTTTCAGCTAGTATATATATATATATATATATATATATATATATATATATATATATATATATAAAGATAGAATATGGTATATATAAATAAATATTTATAATACAATTTCCATAAAGCACTGTTTGAATAAAAAACATGACGGTGAGCGTTTAACTGATACTAAAATAGATTTAATGAAACACCGTTAAAATTTAATAACTATTTGTTTTATACTCCCCTTTAACTGCAATTTCAACTTATTACGGGTTTCAACTTATTTAACGGGTATTATATATTGTTTATTGAAATAAACATACATTTTTGAATTGGTATCCTCACATAAAAACAAAAATTAAACCAAACTTGAAAACATAGCGAAATTATTTTTAAAAAGTCAATAACTGCTTATTAATGCTTTGCACGTAAATAAGTTACTTTCTAGCGCATGAAATTGCTCCGATTCCCAGAAAACGCAAGAATGAAGTAAACACAAAATTTTCGGTTGCCCGCAGACAAGCATTGAAAAGATAAACACGGGACAATCCGTCGTTCGGTTATAAATTGCTAAGTGTAATTTTTTATTACGCATTAAGCGCCGCTATATGAACCGCATGGTCTAAATAGAATCTAACGTATTTTTTTAAAGTTCATTACTTGTCTCCATTAATGTGCAGTTTAAATTTAAAAAAAAAATCTGCATTCGTATAGAATTTACGATGGATACCAAAATGGAAGACTTGGAAACTTATAGGGGTAACGCCTGTTTCTTCCGCGTATGAACATCCAAGCCGAATGTTACGCTAAATTCTAGGAATTAAGCATTTAAAACCTCCTGAAACGGGTATTATATATTGTTTATTGAAATAAATATACATTTTTGAAATATCATTGTAATTTTTATCTATATACATATATAAAACAGTTCCGTAACTGACTGACTGACTGATTGACTGACTGACATATAACGCACAAACCAAACCGCTGGACCTAAAGACCTGAAATTTTGCATGAGATTCTTCTTATAGTGTAGGGGTGCACTAAGAGACTTTTGAAAAATTCTTCTTAGATTTTTTAAAACTAAATTTTTTAGCTGTTTTTGCAGTATTCTTTAAAGTTTGCATTTAAAAAAAAATCCCAGGGTTATAAAATTTATATCACGACAAAGATCATAAAAATTCTTTTAAAATGAAATGTTTTTCGAAACTTTATCTTCATTTTAATTTTTTCAGTGAATTTTTAAAGATTAATTTTTAGAATCTAATTTATTAAATACTGATCACGTGGTTTCTTTTCTTTTTGTGATCTTTAAACTAATTTTGCGTCACGTGCATAACAACGAAATAGACAAAAAAATATATTTTTTCTTCCTAACGCGGCAGACGATTGGACATTATCCAAAAAAATCTTAAAATACCGTAAAAGAAATGTTCCTCAAACTGTAGTATATAAACTGTAACATATTCTTTAGTATGTTCTATTAGATTTAATTTGAATATTTTCTTCTACATTATTTTGTCTATAAAAATATCCGTTACGATTTTTTATAAATATATTTTGTCGTTATTTTTACATCAATTGCATACATTGATCGTTGTATTTACTATATATATATATATATATATATATATATATATATATATATATATATATATATATATGTGTATATATATATATATATGTGTATATATATATATATATATATGTATGTATATATATATGTATGTATATATATATGTATGTATATATATATCTATATATATATGTATGTATATATATATGTATGTATATATATATATATATATATATATATATATATATATATATATATATATATATATATATATATATATATATATTGGCATTAATTGCATACGTTGACCGTTGTATTTAATTTGAATGCACTCCGTAGCGAAGTACGTGGTTTCAGCTAGTCATACATAAAATTTTCCTGAGGCATAAAGTGATATCCACTAAATAGGATGATTCCGATATATTTCTATATATCAATTTCAGATAATGAAAATGCGTTGTTATTATTTTGCAGAGCATATCTTAAAGTTTCTTCGGTAACATGTTTCATGATCTCAGAGTCAAAGTTCATACGGAAATTTCATTGCCAATGCGGGTCGGATCACTTCAAGTGTTGACATTTCTTCGGATTCAATAGCCAACATTTTATTTCCTTTTTTCCAATTGAAGAATTTCTTTGTGGCTTTCTTTTCCTGCAATTTGTATCCTTCCATACTTGTATCGTCATCTGAAGTATCATTTGTAATGGGTCTTTTTCTCATCTTACGTTTCATTTTCTTGTTCTCAAGATTTCTACCTTCCCGTTGTTTGACTTTGTAGTTCAAGAACCAGTGGATCAAGATTCCAGTGGATGTTATAGTCCAGAAACATCCACTGAAATCATTATGTGCAATATTTTCTTCATCAAACACCTGACCAGGATCACGGAGCAAACAGATAATGCCACTTTCATCTGAGTATTCTTCAGTGTCCGAAGATTGCACATCTAAAGTCACAGTCTAAAGCTTCTTGAATTGTCAAAAACTTGTTTGCCATTTTTTAAGATTAGAAAATAGTTTTAAAAAAACCCATCTTCATGAAAATGTGTCTGGGTACAACCGGATCACTTATTCTTCACAGAAATAGATATAAAGATAATGAATCAGTAGTAGCAAACACGCGTTCCATATGGTAGACTAGCTGAAAACCCGCACCTCGCTATGAAGTACATTCAAATTAAATACAACAGTCAATGTATGCAATTAATGAAAAATATTTATATATAAATATATATATATATATATATATATATATATATATATATATATAATAAATACGACGGTCAATGTATACAATTGATGTAAAATATATATTATATATATATATATATATTTATAAAAAAATCGTAAGGGATATTTTTATAGACAAAATAATGTAGAAGAAAATATTCAAATTAAATCTAATAGGACATACTAAAGAATATAGTACAGTTAATATAGTACAGTTTGAGGATCACATCTTTTACTGTATTTTAATATCTTTTTAGATAATGTGCAATAGTCTGCCACAATAGCAAAAAAAAAATAAAAATTTTTTTTTGGTCTATTTCGTTGTTATGCACGGGCGATAAATTTATTTAAATTACCAGAAAAACAAATCACGTGATCAGAATTTAATAAATTAAATTCTAGAAATTTATATTTAAAAATTCACCAAAAAATCAGAAAATGGAGGTAAAGATTCGAAAAAGATTTCATTTTAAAGGAATTTTTATGATATATCTCGTGATATAAATTTTATAACCCTCAAATTATTATTTTAAATGCAAACTTTAAAAAAGTTACTAAAACAGCTTAAAAATTTAATTAAAAAAATTCTAAGATGAATTTTTCAAAAATCTTACAATATAACAAGACCCCTACAATATGCACCCCTACAATATAACAAGAATCGCCATGCAAAATTTCAGCCCTTTAGGTCCAGCGGTTTGGTCTGTGCGTTGTATGTCAATCAGTCAATCGGCCAGTCAGGGAGTCAGTCAGCTACGGAACTGTTTTATATATATAGATGAGAATGATTATTATTCTCTTTTACTACATTGAGGGCACTCAGAATTCACAAGTATGTATTTTGTAAGAATAAAAGATGTTTTCAAAAAGTTCTTCAAAAATGCCATAATTTTTCAAAATGCTCCATGCGCATTTATTTTGTGCTGATTTCTTCCAAATTTCTCAAGATTATTTACTGAAGAGTTTGCCACAAAGCCGGGCATAATTTTTTGATACCACAGTATTTTTAAAATTTAATGACCATGAAATAGAACAAAAACGTAAAAAAAACATAAAAATCATGAAATAAAAAAATGCATAATTATGTTTTCACATATACGGTAAACTTATATTAAAAAAATTAAGTTTTTAAAATGATTGGGAATCCACAGCGGATTTTGAAAAATGTTAGTATTTTTGAAAACAAAATTTGGAAAACAGGCATTATTCGGCCAAAAAAAAATTTATTTTGAATTCTAAGGGTCTTCAATTGTACTAAAAAAAATACAAATTATTCTCATTTTGTATATAGAGTTAAAAGTTGAAAATGAGAAAATTCGGGGTTTAAGGTCCCTTGTAATCTTAATAAATGAGTAACCTAGTCGGTGAAAGTAGGTTGTTGAAAATGATATCAAAAGTTGAAAAGATTATGAGTTTGAACACCAAAATTTATCGTTCTTTGGCAGTCAAAATTCCTCCTCAAAAAGACCAATTAAAAATGTGTATTAAAATATATCATTCTGGAATACGTAAAACTCACCCAAATTAATTGTACTAAAAAAACACTAGTTATTCTCATTTTGTATATAGAGTTAAAAGTTGAAAATTAGAAAATTCGGGGTTTAAGGTCCCTTGTAATCTTAATAAACGAGTAACCTAGTAGGTGAAAGTAGGTTGTTGAAAATGATATCAAAAGTTGAAAAGATTATGAGTATAAACATCAAAATTTATCGTTCTTCGGCAGTCAAAATTCCTCCTCAAAAAGACCAATTAAAAATGTGTAGCAAAATATATCATTCTGGAATACGTAAAACTCACCCAAATTAAAGCTTCATAAATTACAAATTTATTTATGAAGAAAGGTATTTAAAATCAATTTTGTTCTTACTCTTTACAAATACAGAAATCTTTACAAATATAGAAATATTGATGATCATATAAAGGAGATATTTTCAGGAAGCTTGAACTTTGCTGCTCATTGATATACAATGGAACTTCTCTACCCGGCCATATTTTTTCAGAACTATGACTGGCCGCCATAGAGAAGTTTTACTATATTTTCCTGTTTTTCTAGGGTCGTATACGAAGGGAAATTATTTGCGTTTAAAAAACAAGTATACCACATTTTTTCTCGAAATATGTAAATTTTAAAATTTTATTCCAGTTTCATTTGACCTATAAAATTCATACATGCGTAAAGAATTTCTCTCTGTATTACAGATAATAACTATTAAAATTACTGTAAAAGCAACTTGGCAATGAATTAGAAACCTCTCTCAATAGGTTAACACCGAGTTCAACGCTTACACTTAAGCATTCAGTAGGCAGTAACAAAAATTGAAATTCTAATAAAACATCTGAAGTTTAGAGTCTGAAAATTCCTATTTGATTAAACGCAGCATGGGAGAAAAAATTCTATGAAAGATGGTGTCGGAAACTGTTGGAAAACACTGCAGTATAGTATCGTTTATTGGTTTCACGGTTACAAGTTATGCATTGTTATAGCTACGTTTCTAAATTCCAATAAAATTGAGTTGAATATAGTAGTACAATAGCTTTGGTTATGCGTAGTTGTGCTCAGCCTGAATTGTCCTTTTACGTCTTTCTATAGTTTGAAAAGGGCAAATTCAGTTTTCTTCAGGAAAATTCTTTTGCAAAAAGCACACACACACATACAGAGGCTGTTCACACATTTTTTAGACGATGTATATTGTATTCACAAAACTAAATTACATAAAATTCTTGTGTTTTAAATGTTCTATTTGACATTCCTTATTCTGAACTATCTTTCGACACCGCAATTTCCAGGATAATAATGCCTTTTGAAGTGTCAGAAGAGGTATTCTATCCCATTCCTCCTGAACAGCTTTCCAGAGTCCTGTAAGGGTTTTGGGACGACGTTTGGATAATGCAGATTTTAAAAGTCCGAAAGAACAAAAATCCATAGGTGATACATCGGGAGATTTTGTAGGGATATCAGTGAAGGGTATGGCCTTGATATCAGTTTTTTGTTCCATTTCTTTTAGGAAATTTACAGTGGATTTTGATGTGTGACTGCTAACTTTGTCCTGATGGAGTCTCACAGATTGATGGCACTGTGGGTAAAGCGATGGTATTTCATTCAGAAAAATTGGCGATAAAATATGTTCCTGATAGTATTTGGAGTTAATATTGACATTTTTTTCCACTCTCTTTATTTTTAACTTGCCATTATAAGAAAAACCAGCAACAATCATGAATCCCTTAGAAAAACTTTCTTTCAATTCTTTGAACCATGTACTTAAATTTTTTTCTCCCCTTTTATGATAATAAATGGCTCTTTTTTTTGTTGCAATCATTTAAATACACCCATGATTCATCTATTGTGACAATTGTTTTCCATTTTTCTTTGGATAAGTGTTTCTCACATAGAATTCTGCAGCGTGTCCTGCGTTCAGCGATATGATTTGGAAGAAGACGATGCACATTGCGTTTTTTCGCTTTCTTAAGATTTAAATCAACGTTTATCATTTTGTTTACAGTGGACACCGAGCATTTTAATGATTTTGCAACTGTTCTTTGACTAGGGGGATTTTCTTTTAACATTAAACAACGTACCTTTGCAATAGGCGAAGATGTCCGTTTTTTCCTTGGATACTTGTTTGGAATTTTTGCCCCACTTGAGGCTCCAATTTGACGTTTTTTTTCCTTTCTTGTTGACGATATTACCTATCGACGCTTTAGATATCACAAAACCATGACTCTTACATCGTTTTTGGATAACGGAGTATGCATATTTCTCTTCGGAAAGAGCATAAATGTAGCCTTCGAATCACTGCTTTGTTAAAAATGTTTTTTTGAATAAAAACAAAACTTTCAAGCCGCAGACAATAATTTTGACTTTTAAAAACATAGTACAATTGCAATTATTTCTTTTGAAGCAAACGATTTTTTATTACCGTTTACCAAAATCGTCTAAAAAATGTGCGAACAGCCTCTGTATAGTTTGAAAAGGGCAAATTCAGTTTTCTTCAGGAAAATTCTTTTGCAAAAAGCACACACACACACATATATATATTTATAGATATATATGATTTCTTGAAAATAATTATTCTGTAGCTTTTCCAGACTACGAAAGGACGAAAAAATGCAATTTAGGCTAATCTCATATATAAGCAAAACTAAAGCTATTTTACCGTTATTTTCTACTCAATTTTACTGGAATTTAGAAACTCTTAGCCATGACAATGAATAACATGTAACTGTGAAACCAATAAACGATGTTATATTGCAGTTTGCGATGTAAAATACTATATATATATATATATATATTACATATCACACACCACACAATTATTCAACACAATTTTAAAGGTACGAAGATCACTGGGAAATTTCTTTGCCACTTAAAACTTTAACGCTTTCAACCGCGGAACTCTATAAGAATATGTAAAGTGTGATTCCCAAACCTAGGAAATATCCCTGGTTACTGATGGATACTATAAAACTTTAATTAATAATTGCAATTAATTTATGGTATTTTACTATATACTAGTGCTACATAGTAGTATAATTAATTCATATGATTAATGAATTCTGTAATTAATCAATACAAATAAAAAAATAATTTAATTGATTAATAAAATTAATCAATAGTGGGGTTAATTTATATTACTGTTAATAAATTATACTATTAAATTCCATTGCTATTATTAATAAATGCTGTAATTTAAACGAGAAAACAAAAATAGCTCTATTAACAATTGACAACTTAATTGTGAAACTTTTGAGGAATATGTCGACAGCGATTTCCAACCTTCGAAGTTATCACCGGTCAATACAGTTAAAAAATCGAATGGGGAAAAAAATGACATAGCACCAGCAAAGAGATAGAAAATATTCTAGCTCTGCAGAAACGTAATTTCAGAGATGCAGTTGCATTTTTTTAATGTAATCATATTTGGCTTTGATTAACTCGTACAAGATTACAAAAATGGCTGTAACAATACTTCATGGAAAAATCTTATCTGTGATTTTCGTAACTTTAAAGTGTGTTTTCAATATCATTCCAAACATTCGATATTACCAGACATACACACACACACACACATATATATATATACATATATTAATAAAAGGAAGTATTTGTCTGTGTGTGTGTGTGTGGTCTCCAGACGAATCTATCGCACTTACAGTCAAGAACTTCGGCACACAGGTAGTGCAGACGATGAGTACGTGCACCTCGAAGCCTGAATTTTAAATTTTATTACAATTAATTTTTAATTAATAAAAAACCAACAATTTTTGAAGGGTGAATCCAGAAATGGAAGAGCCTCCCAGCAGTCTACCAAGGGTGAATTCAGAAATGTAAGAGCCTCACAACTCTCAAGCCAGCCATGTTGGGCTTACTGAACAGCGAGAAGCAAACATGATAGAAAAATAAATAGAATCAAAAAGTTTCAAGTCATATATTAAACCCGAATAATAAATGAAAATAATAATCTTTCAAGTCAGATTTTATGCTAAAAAATTTATATTTTAAGATTTTTCGAAGAATTACCGTTGATTTTTTGAAGAATTACCGGTCTCAGATTGTAAACAAACGTTCTCTGTTGCCATTCTCATTTTATAAGTTCATTCCAAAACACAATTTGACATTTTTCGTTTTCAGCTTTTAGTGGATTATTATAAATGTATATATATTTTTCATTTATACTGTTATTTACTCTAGGTTATTTCTGCTGTGTTTAGTTTTTACTTATGCTGTGTTTCCTATTCTTTAATTTTGCACTTTTGATTTTTCTCAGTTTTAAGGAAAACTTTTTCAGTAATTTATTTTGTTTTTTTATTTCTATAATTTTAAAACATACTTTTCATTTCATTTTCTGTATTTTTGTCCTCCTGATTTTAATCTCAGTTTTATTTCAGGGTCTTTCATTTATAGTTCTGATATAAGTTGTGTTTAGTTTTTATTTATACTGTGTTTCCTTTTCTGTAATGTTGCACTTTTGATTTTAATTTCAGTTTTAAGGTGAACTTCTTCAGTAATTTATTTTGTTTTTGTATTTCAATAATTTTAAAACATACTTCTCATTTCATTTTCTGTAATTTTGCACTTTTGATTTTAATCTCAGTTTTATTTTAGGGTCTTTCTTTCACATTTTTTACTATGTAATTTATACTGTGTTTAGTTTTTAAATTGATTTTGGTTAACAAACAAAGATTCTTAAAATCGCGGGCAACGCCGGCTCGCCGGGGGAGGGGGGGAGAATTTTTCTTCTGTTTGTGACTGTTTGCAGGACATGGGATGCGTAACCACAAAATTTAAATACCTTTATTAGTTGTTTTTTAGTGTTACCATTCTCTGACAATGATTGCTGAGGGCAGAGGGTCCCTAAACCGACCAACTAGACGGGCGAAGCCCGGCTAGTATATATATATATATATATATATATATATATATATATATATATATATATATATATATTATATATATATATATATATATATATATATATATATATATGTTTATATATATATATATATATATATATATATATATATATATATATATATGTATATATATATATATATATATAGATATATATATACATACATATATATATACATACATATATATATATATGTATATATATGTATATATATGTATAGATATATATATATATATATATATATATACATACATACATACATACATACATATATATATATATATATATATATATATATATATATATATATATATATATATATATATATATATATATATATATATATATATACATACAGTAGAATCTCGATCGATCGTTCCCCGAACGATCGTTTTCCCGTATGCATCGTTTATTTCGCCCAGTCCCGGATAAATTCTATAGGAAACCTGCAAAAACAGACCGCATGGATCGTTTCTCGATCCATCGTTTTCCCGAAATATTCGTTCAGAATATCGCAGCTTTACATTAATTTATCGGATCGATCGTTTTTTCATAATAACTGAACCTGGAATATAAATGTCTGGATTGAACTAGAATGACGCTCTAATTAGGCAATGAGGAGAACATTTGAGATGCACGGTCTCGTATTTTTATTGTCTCATGTCTAGCCTTGTTTCACGTAATCGTACCACTCCCATTATTTGTTCCTCGTTGGTGTTCTTTAATTCTTTGGCTCCTGGAGTATCCTATTTTTGGAAACTCATTCCAAATTCTCCGACTATTCAACATTTCTGTTCTTATCTGCAATGGCTCACAGTCAGCCGACCTGAGTGGTTCCTGCTGTCCTCTGGCTTTTGTCTTGGCTTTGGGTTGGAGGCACCCTGGTGTTTGGTCAAGGGTGTGAAAAGTTTTTGATTGCTGCTGTTCTACACTGGCCGATGAGGGTTCCACCCGGAAGCAGAATTTCCTGGTGGTCTCATGTCGGACTCCATCCAATGCAATGGAATGGTTCTAGTTACAAACGATTCACGGCTACCGCTTCTTTATACTCTCACACAATAACCGATACCGAAAGGAATGCAATTTGCACCACAGAAAAAATATTGTTTACTCGTGGAGAGAAAACCGCCAAAAAACAAACGAAGATTAAATACTTTTATTTGAAAATTCCTGTGTATCTACGTGTATTTCTTTTTTTTTATTATTATTATCTTGGATTTCAGTACAACTTTGTAATTTTATCTTCAATTACACTACAGGTATGTATGCATTTATGTATGTGAGTAAATATATTTTAGGGATATGAAACTTTAAGGAATGTTGATACTTTTTTGTATGTTCCCGCATCTATCGTTTAGTTCAGTCGGTCCCTTCGGAAACGATAGATCGAGATTTCACTGTATATATATATATATATATATATATACTGAAGAGCTAGAAAATCTAGGACATCTAATATGCCGTTAGGCATCGTCTATTAATTTTTAATGTAGAATATTATATTTGATTGTGAGTAGTTGCTTGAAAAAAATAGGAATGGCTCTAATAACATTTGACAACCAAATTTTCTCAGGGAAACTTTATCAGCACGGTACTTTTGAGAAATATGAAGAGTGTGATATCCAAACTTCGATATCATCGTTGCTCACTGTAGACAAGTAAATAGAAGGAACAGGATATCAGGCTGCGACATAATGTTTTGTAAAATAATTCAAAGGTCACTTCAACATCTCTAAAGTTTATTTGCATTTCTTAAATCTTTCTTTCAATCTGTGTATTGAATCATGACTCTAAAATACCTTTAACCCTACCCTGGTCGCGTATATAAAAATTGCAGGTATGGTCGCGTGGCGTCTGATAGACGCCACACTCTCTCATTTAGGTCTTAGTTTTACTATTTGTTAAAGTATATATTTATTAGAACATCCATTTAAAGACATGATGGATGCAAATCAAAACCAATCAAATTTTTTTAAATGTTATTTTATATGCACTTTTTACAATAAAATAAATTAAAGAAAGTGAAAAAAAGGATTTTCTATAAGCAAATTTCAGAAATAAAAACCAATCAAATGGAAAAAAAAAAGATTTTTTTAAAAGCAATTTTTATAATAGGATAAATAAAAATAAAGGAAATTTTTTAAAATGCATTTCTGGTAGTAGCAATATTTACAAACTTGCGACTCGTCCCGACTTTGTCCGGATGGAACAATTATCTATCTTAAGTAGATATTAGGTAGGTATAATTTATTTTAAAACTTCATGGTATACCGCATTTGTTTCGTTTTCCTGAGGTTGTAAAATAAATTGATTCTCCTGATTTCCTGACCTAGAGAGACCAACACATAATTGTCCATGAGTAAAGCAATCTTCGTAAGTCAAGTCCAATATATTTGTATGTTTGACCTTGAGATTTTTATTGGAAACTGTAACGTCAGGCACTGAATTGTGTCCGGGGCCGCCCGCATGCTGATTTTGATACGATTCGTCCCCATGTCAGAGACGACAGCCATGGAAGCTGTCGGAATAAGCAACTTTTAGGAGTAAAATCATTAAAACATTAATTAAAAAAACTCCGGGGCCCGATTTTCAAAAAATAATATGCCTATGTTTTAATCTGAACTATCAACTATATCTACACAAAATTTCACCTCAATTGAAGCAATACTTTTTCGCTTATAAAGGAACAAACATAGGCCTGTTCGAAATAATCAATTAATTTCACAGTTTCAATGAAACACTGATTTTTGAATAAAGTTCAATAATTCAAGATCGATTTACGCAAATTGTGCATAAAATTGTACATAAATTCAAAAACATAAAGTTTATAGGTTAAATAAAGTTCTGTAATATTATACCAATAAATTTCCAGTTGATAGCCAATAAATTGTAAATTTTTTTTACCTTAAATGTCCAATAAAAAGCGTAGTTCCAAATGTAATTTTCTCCAATAAACCCTTAAACGTTGCCAATTTCAAAAATCCTTTTTGTATTTATCCATACCTCCTCCACTTGAATCTTTAAAATATTAAATGTTTTACTGATAATAAATGAAAATGTAGTTTGATGTGTTGCTAAGGTTACTTGACTATGGTTGACAAAGAAAATTCAAATGTTAAATGTTTTACTGATAATAAATGAAAATGTAGTTTGATGAGTTGCTATGGTTACTTGACTATGGTTGACAAAGGAAAAGTTCTAAAGGTAAAGCATCAACTCAACATTTAGGTCCCTAACTTTCTTTAGACTAATCAGATATACATAATATATAGCCTATGTCCATCTGGAATAATGTACCTTTCAAATAGTGAAAGAATTTTTGAAATATGTGCAGTGGTTCCGGAGATTACCCTCCACATGAAAACTCCGCTCTCTCTCTTTATATGTTAGTATAAATTTGGTGAAAGGTCAATCGGGTGTTTTGGTATACAACCATTTACTATAAAAGAATTATAGCAACTGCAGGTATTTTGCTTGTTAGTTATGATTCATACATAAACACTATGAAGGTACTGACATCTGCTAGGCATACAGAGCAATCCACCAATACGCAAAATGCAAACAAAGTGCTATTGGCGTCTTTGTGACGCCGAGCTACCAGTGTAGGGTTAAAGATGGAAAATGATGTTAAATTTATTTTTAAAGATTCAAAATGATGAAAGATTTAAATGATTTTTTAGGTTAAAAAGATACAAGATTATTTTTTAAAGTTACAATATTTAAAACTAAATTTTGTATGTTTAATTTTTTGTTATTCCCTTTGCACTTTAAATTTTCTATGACTCCCAAACTGATTAACAATTAATCTGAATTTTAAACCACTGAGTAACCCTCAGAGATAAATATTTACTTCAAAATAACGAATAATAGCTAATTGATGTGATTAGTACAATACGCTATAATCAATACTTCACAGTAAACACCCTATTAACAAATGCTGCAAGCATCTAATTTTCCCAATTATAGAATTTTAACTCACTTTTAAACAGACGTAAATTAATTTGGAGGGCCCTACATCAGGTAACAAAAATAGATCTTTCTCAAAATGGCAGTTTCACGCTTCTCAAACTGACAGTATCGGGGTAGATAACTACGTTATCTCATTTTCTACCAGTGTATCTGAAAGTTTCAGCTGTCATATTAATCCTCCCCTATCTGTCAACCAAAATACTTAAATGATGTCATATTCCCCTGCTCTCCAATTATCGCTCATGCAGTAAACGAATTTATAATATGGAAACTGAACCAGAAAGATTTCTGAATGTATTAGATACATGAGTTGCTGATGGCGCAATACAGCTATTTTTTCTGTGGTTTGTTATGGGGGCTGCAAAGTAACCATGTTGGATTTGCTCAACTCTGTGTTTCCTTATGTAGGAAAATTTTCCAGTGATTGTCGACTTAGATCTAAATCTAAGGATTGTCTATTAATTGTACTCCGTAATACATACCTACAAACACACACACACAAACATATATATATATATATATATATATATATATAATGTAAAATAATATAAACAAATCAAACTAGCAAAAAGATTAAAAAGCGAGCATAGACTGCCAAACAAGTTAACTTAAAACCTACCCTAGAAATGAAAACTTAAAACTTTTTAATAAAAGATTGCGCAGTTGCTTCATATCTTCATATTGAAAATGGACAGATATAACTAAAAATAAATATTCCAACAGAGATAGATAATTATTATAAGAAGAATGCAGACAAAAAACAAACAGAAATCAAGCACTCAGGGCTCCACGCACCAGAGGCAAGATTCTGTAGTAGTGCCGGAACTGAACCAGAAATCGAGGTAACCGACTGGTCTCGTCACCAGGGAGCCTAACCAAATCAGTTACCTCAAGGGGAACTTTCTGAATAGGATGCAGGTGTAACCAATATACATCCCAAGGTCCCGAGATCTCCATTGAAAAATTTAGTCAAAAGAAAATGAAAAGACACAGACAACTTACAGTAAGGGCTCAACGCACCATACATGCAAGCACACATACAATTCTAATGAAAAGCCAAAGATGCATACATATACACAGATGCATATATATATACACACACATATACAGGGTGTCCGGGATAAAGGTATCCAAAAGTCATGACTTAGTTTTACGGAACTACCCATTAGAATTTAAAAAAAAATAGATTATTTAAACAGAAAGAACATCTCACCAAGTTTTAATATCAATCATAGACTTCGATCATTGTATCATAGATTTAGATGTGTGCACCATTTGTAGTACGAAAAACGTCTAAATGGTAATCCAGTTCTCTCCAAGTGTTTCATAGCATATATGGAGTTATTACACGAATTGCTTGAATGATACGCTTCTTCAACACATTCACAGTTTCAGCTTTTTGTTTATACAGAACAGATTTAATGAATCCCTAGGTAAAAAAGTCTAATAACGTCTGATATGCTACGAAACACTTGGAGAGAACTGGATTATAATTTAGACTTTAGTCGTGCTAAAAAAGGTGCACACATCGAAATCTATGATAGTATGATAGAAATCTACGACTGATATTAAAACTTGGTGAGATGTTCTTTATATTCAAATAATTTTTTTAAAAATTCTGATGGGTAGGTCCGTAAAAATAAGTGATGACTTTTGAATACATTTAGCCCCGACA
Source organism: Dolomedes plantarius (assembly GCA_907164885.2). Taxonomy (NCBI): domain Eukaryota; kingdom Metazoa; phylum Arthropoda; class Arachnida; order Araneae; family Dolomedidae; genus Dolomedes; species Dolomedes plantarius. The sequence continues at coordinate 111,443,465 of OU015490.1, forward strand.
CCCTGTATATATATACACACTAACCTACAATAATGGACCGAACAGCAAGATTTGATGGTATAAGGGAAAGAATATATGGTTTAATTGGGGGATACATACACACACACATACACACACACACACACACACACACACACACACACACACACACACACGCGCACACACACATATACATATATATATATATATATATATATATATATATATATATATATATATATATATATATATATATATATATATATATATATATATATATATATATAGCCCAGTCAAAATAGGTTTTATGGCTAAAAAAAATATGAAAGTTTTGAAAATTGGTGGAGATGTTTGTTTAGGCATGCTAATGAACATACTAAAAGTCCCCACCGATCAGACTTGAGCTTTCGCCGCCATCTTGGAAAATGTGTACACTTTTTTGGTTTTTTCAAAATATCTTTAAAAATATTGCTTTTATAAAAAATAATTAAATACAAAAATTAAAGAGTATTAAATAATGAACAAAAATCATTCATAACATTTTTTTATATGTCTAACAGGAACAAAGATAATTGACTTTGAAAAGAGCGCACTATCACACCTGGGACGCGCATGCGCGGTTCCCCATCGCGGTGGGGGGAAATATCCGCGCATGTGCATACCATAATTAGCCAAATTAATTTTACACTAAATGGGAAGGGTTTTTGTATTTTTCCAAATAACTAGGGAAATATTAACTTTACGTAAAAAAAGTTTATTTCAAAAATTAAAAAACATTAAATTATGTACAAAAACGATTTTATACATTTTTGTCGTACACCTAACAGGAACGAAGATATTGACTATAAAATGCGCGTTGATAATGAAGGTAGCTTCAAAGTCTCGTTGCAGGCGCTCTTCTTTGAATTTCTAACCTCTCCCACATTTCGGCATTCTTTAAACACAAGAAAATAGACTGTAATGTTTTTGGCTATGTAGATAATTAATCATTATTAATTTTATACATGAATGTAGTAAACTTGGGGGTATTCACTGTCAGATTTCCATTGCGAATAATTGTTCAAGCTTACCTACTTCAGGATTTACATGCTTTTTTCGGTACGGGATTCTCCCCTTCGTCAGGCATGTATAGATCGTCTATGGATCCGCTAGCATCGGCCCATTCATCAACTTCTTTCATTCGATCGTCATCATCAACAGGGCTGAAGCCATTCTGACATACCCCATTGCAATTATTGCAGGCCGTTGTGCAGTTGATGCCTGCTTTCCGACATCCGCATCTTACTCCACAGTCAGTCTTACAGTTGCAAAACACCATGTTTAAAACTGAATCGGGAGCTACTGCATCCATAGTTGTGACGGGCACAAGAATTTTCTCTTGACGCTTCCAGCCCCACAGGCAGTTGGGCCTTTCTTTTTCAGGTGCTCCAAAGTCTTCCTCATTTTAATTTCGATGGCTCGTATTTGAGTGTGTGCGTTTAAGGTTTCTTGTGATGGTGGTTCAGTAGCAAAATCTCGAAGCAACTCACGGAGATTTTTACATTCCAAATCTGATATGTCCATGCCGTCAAAAATTATTTTTGCTATGCTAAGTTGTTTCGGTCAATAAATGAGCTCGGACGGCCCTAGCGTATGCATGGCCAAGCAACATTTTTTCTACTGACGTAGGTGCATAAATCAAAGTGAGTATTTCTTTTAACCCACTTCCAGCCATTATGTACCCAATGCAGCCTAAGAATGACATTAAAAGATGGAATCCACCAAGCCTCACAATACAACTTGATAATAATGGATTGGATGTTGCTGCGACTATCTCTCGAGCTTTAATATACAGTGGTTCGTCAAACGTGAGTATGCAAGACTTTTGGTGCATTTTAACACACTGCTGGGCAGCATATTGCAGCACAGTGAAAATGGTGTCATACTTGCTTAGCGGTGAATTAACAATAGGAAGGGGTATTACTTTGGTCTTTTCACAAGGCTGGTTTCTGGTTATACAATGGAAAAATTATTTCCATTCAGGTATCTGTGAAGACCTAACCACTTAGCACACATCCAGGAGATATCACATGGCTTAGGCAGTGGTAAATCTTCCGCTAAAGGATTTAAGACATTCAAATCTTCGATAGTAATTGTTTTTAATCCAGGCCCTCGAAAATTTTCAAACGTTTCCAGAGGAATGATTCCCATTTTTCCTACGGTCGATGCGGATGTAAGTTAGGTTAATTTTTTTTATCTTCGTCCCGGGTTCCACTGCTGACGCTAGAGTAAAACAAGTAATGCCCCCCATGCTATGAAACGTATTCAGGACATTGATTGTCGACACATTGAAATCTGCATTGTCAAATACGAATTGGCAGAATGATCCCTCGTGCATTTGGGGTTGCAGATGATTTATGGCTGACATCTCAAGTGTTTGGGTTTCATAGTAAGAAGAACAAAATCCCAAATTCGAGAGCATTGTTATTAAATTCTTGGAACAGAACTTTTTGTACAAAAATAAAGCAAGACCATTGAGCAGAGGAGACATAAATGATCGTGGCCTTAGCGCTGATATAATGACGTGAGCTATTGAAGTGACTTTTTTTTCCGCCTTAGCAGTCTTTTTTTTAATAATCAAGTGCTCCAAAAAAGATTTTAGGCTTTCTGGAATGCCCTTGTTCACATCTCTGAAAAAGTTATCACTTGGAGGGTAGCAAATAAGTGTCATAAACTGGTGTCTATAAATCTTCTTTTATTATGGCTGCAGCAGTTTGTACTATTCGTAGACGCTCCTCACGATCATTTCGTATCCTTTTGTCGTACCAAGAGTCTGATAAGACTTTCTTTCCAGTATTACGTAAACATATGACAGTAACTGTTTTGGAGTTTGAACCAAAAATAATGGCATCCCCGTATATTTGTTTCAACTTATTTCTCAAAGTGATGTCGTCTGGAATTTGAGATTTGAGTTCGGGTAGTGAGAATTGACAGTCGTCATTATTATCAAGGAAGAAGGATATTTCGTCTACAGCTGCTGAGACGTAATCCGACCTAGGCCGCGCTCTCTTTCTGATTGGTGCAGTGTGTAGAGAAAAGTCATGAAGCAATTTTGGTGATAAATCGCATCAGCTGCAACTAAATCAGCAACGTTTATTATACGACACTGAACTTCCTCTCCCCACTGGTCATGTCTATTCTCTGCAGCTTCAAGAACTTTGTTTTTCATTTCGAGACTCCTAACTTCGTATATAGTTCTTCGCCTGTCAGTTGGTTTTTCTTAGTCTTGCTTTGAATTATTCGTCTATCACTGCCGTACAAAAGAAACATTTTGTTCGAAAATCGAACTGAGGTAAAAAAGAACGTAAACTTACCGCGCGATCACTTTGGGATGTTGACGCGATTTCTGCATTTGTTTTTAAATCAACTTTTATACTTCCTGGTCTGGTGTAATTTCTCCGACACAACGAATGAACCGAAATAGATTTTAAATGTTCCAACTGTTCATGCTTATTGTCTTTTCTTTGGACACTAGCTCTCTTTAAAGCGTCGATCCACTTTTCTCCTACATTCAAGTAATTATCATTTGACATTTATTTTTTACATGTAAAACATAGTTCCGTATCAGCCATTGTTCAAAGACGCACACGGAACGGTGACTAACTATTAACTGGCTAGGAAAATACTAGGGTAAGACCGATTTGGCGCCTGACGGTATGCACATGTGCGTGTCTTTCAGCCATCGCGATGGGCATCGAATGTGCGGCCCTGGTGTGATAGTGCGCTCTTTCCAAAGTCAATTATCTTTGTTTGTGTTAGACTTATAAAAAAATATAATATATGTTTTTTGTGCATTGTTTTTTGTAGAAACTAACTCCATTATCAACACGCATTTTATAGTCAATATCTTCGTTCCTGTTAGGTTTACGACAAAAATGTATAAAATCATTTTTGTACATAATTTAATGTTTTTAAATTTTTGAAATAATTATTTAAAAATATACAAAATTATTACCCTAATTATTTAAAAAAATACAAAAACCTTCCCATTTAGTGTAAAATTAATTTGGCTAATTATGGTATGCACATGCGCGGAATTTTTCCCCACACCGCGATGGGGAACCGCGCATGCGCGTCCCAGGTGTGATAGTGCGTTCTTTTCAAAGTCAATTATTTTTGTTCCTGTTAGACATATAAAAAAATGTTATGAAGGATTTTTGTTCATAATTTAATGCTATTTAATTTTTGTATTTAATTATTTTTTATAAAAGCAATATTTTTAAGGATATTTCCAAAAAACCAAAAAAGTGTTCACATTTCCCAAGATGGCGGCGAAAGCTCAAGTCTGATCGGTGGGGACTTTTAGTATGTTCATTAGCATGTCTAAACAAACATCTCCACCAAATTTCAAAACTTTCATATTTTTTTTAGCCATTTGTCAAAATCGGGTCTATTTTGACTGGGGTAATATATATATACACTCATGGACAAAAAAATTAGCGCACCAAGAAATAATTGCGGGATCGTAACGAAACTTGCAATGAAGGTACATGTCGGGGAGATATGCAAATGATTAGAAATGCAGCGTGATTGCGAATTACGTATAGCCTGTAGAGGGCATTGAACATCGTACTCTGTGGAGTATAAAACAGGTAACCAAAGCTTATTGGAGTGTGCTGAATCATTTACAAATGTAGAGCTGAGATAGATATGCCATTACGCCGTGTTCGATTACAATATAAGCAGTTGTCACAGTTTGAGAGGGGGAGAATCGTCGGGATGATGGAAGCTGGGTGGTCAGCTAGGCGAGTAGCTCGTCAATTAGGCCGCTCTGATTGTGTTGTGAGGAGGTGTTGGGACCAGTGGACCCTAGAGATGTCATGTACACGAAGACCAGGCTCAGGACTCCCTCGACAGACCAGTCGTCGAGAAGACCGCCACATCGTAAGAAATGCACGCGTACAGCCAACTGCTTCATCGGCCGCCATCCAGGGACAGGTATCACCTTCACTAGGGGCCTCTGTGTCTTCTCGAACCATACGAAGGCGCCTGGCTGAAGGACAGTTGGTATCGCGGCGCCCATTAAGTGTGCTGCCCTTGACGCCCACCCATCGACGCCTCCGTTTGGAGTTTTGCCGAGCACGAGGAAAATGGACTGCAGCGGAATGGGACCAGGTCGTCTTTAGCGACGAATCCAGATTCAATCTCGGCAGTGATAACAATCGTGTTCGTGTGTGGAGAGCCCGTGGTGAACGCTTCAATCCTGCCTTTGCTGTACAGCGACACATCGCTCCCACAGCTGGTGTGATGGTATGGGGTGCCATTGCCTACAATACACGGTCACCCCTAGTATTGTTCCATGGCACCATGACAGTTCAGCGGTATGTTCATGAAATCCTGCAACCACATGTGTTGCCACTCATGCAACGGCTCCCAGGAGTCATTTTTCAACAAGACAATGCTCGGCCTCATACGGCAAGGGTGTCACAAGACTGTCTCCGCACTGTTACTACCCTTCCTTGGCCTGCCCGATCCCCAGATTTGTCTCCAATCGAGCATATCTGGGATCATTTGGGACGACGAGATGAGCATCCCACGAGTTTGAACGAACTAGAGGCAAGGTTACAGCAAATATGGAACGAAATGTCTCAAGACATCATACAGAACTTGTATGATTCAATGCCCGATCGTATCGCATCGTGCATTCGCGCTAGAGGGGGTCCAACAGAGTATTAACTCCTCCATTCTTTTGCCTTTTTCTCTGAAATAAATTATCCTATTTCTTTGATTTTCTTATCATTTACTTATATCAAAGTAGTCATTAAGTATGTAAAATTTCGTTTCATTTTGACGACTCCTTCTTGGTGCGCTAATTTTTTTGTCCATGAGTGTATATATATATATATATACCGGGTGGCTATAATTAAACTGACAGTGCTCACAGTGTTCTGTAGCACGATCTATTTGCGAGAATGATGCCACATTTTGTAGGAAGATTAAACAAGACGGGGGACGAAGGATTCCGCGAAAAAATAAATTAGTTCCAAAAGTCACCGCTAGGGGAATATTTGGCGCGGTGTAATAGAAAATAGAGTGTTAACAAATGCAAATTAATACGGAATAAAATTACCTTTTATTATGCACATTTTCTTATTTAGATCAAGTGCAATATGGCAATACTTTTAAAAAAGCGTAAAATCTACATAAACACCGATAAAGTCTCGTGATCTGCAATATCACGTACGCTGAGCAGAAGTTCTTTATTCAAATTTCACGTTACATCCATTGGCACAGTGCCAGCTGCTTGGGTTTTAAAAGGCAATGTGTTACGTTTCGAATCAATCGGATTGAAAGTTTATGTGCAATGTCTCCTTCTTTTGTCGAACGTGCGTTACTGGTCAAATTCTTTTACCTCAACCAGTGCAACGCGTCAGCCGCTCTTCGTGCTTTTAGAACGCAAAAAATTGCGTAATGGTAACGGTCCTGTGTCAGTTAATGGGCTAAAAGCAATGGTTGCGACGTTTGAGAAAACAGGTTCTCTGAAGGTTCAGTCAGGCAGAGGACGAAAACCTGTACCACAGGATACAATCGAAGCAGTTGCCACGGCGATTGTCGACAGAGGACCAGACAATATTGCTGCCACCTCTAGCGCTCGTGGATTAGCTCGGAATATGGATATGCCTTACAGTACGGTATGGAAAATCTTACGAAAGATTATCAACTTCTATCCGTACAAGATCAGCCGTGTACAGGAGTTACTGTACCCTGACCATGATAAGCGATTGACTTTTGCTCTCACCTTTCTTGCCAGATTGGAGGTGGATGATGCTTGGCCGTGGAAAATCTTATGGGGAGACGAGGCCCACTTTTACCTGCATGGAACTGTGAATACCCAGAACTGCCGAATTTGGGATGACAAATCACCACATGCAGTCACAGAAATTCCCTTACATTCACCAAAGGTAACTGTTTGGTGTCGGTTCACAGCGGAATTTATCGTAGGTCCATTCTTCTATTACACAGCGCCAAATATTTCCCTAGCGGTGACTTTTGGAGCTAATTTATTTTTTCGTGGAATTCTTCGTCCCCCGTCTTGTTTAATCTTTCTACAAAATGTGGCGTCATTCTCGCAAATAGATCGCGCTACAGAACACTGTGAGCACTGTCAGTTTAATTATGGCCACCCGGTATATATGATGGGGCAAACGAGCCGTTTTTTACGGTTTGTTATGTTTATATTTAAGGCTCCTGTGTAGTATCCATATTGAATTCGCCCAGCTCATTGCTAACCTATGGAGAAAAATTTTCCGATGTTTGTCGACGTGACTTGTATTTGAGGATTAAAAAAAATCGTACTCCGTAATACAGAGAGAAATTTATTAATGTGCCATCTCATTCATTTTGGAAATTTCGACCACCAAAATAAATTACTTGCGTTTAAAACACAGTACAACACATTTTTTCCCTCCCTGAGTAATTCAGGTTTAAAAGTTATCCGGGTAAATTGTTTTTTCTTTACTACAGAGTACAAGTTTAAAAAAAAGAAAAAAATTAATTGAAGTCGACAATCACTGGAAAAATTTCCTCCACTCTTTAACATCGAGCTGAGTGAATCCAATAGGGCCTCTACATTGCAGCTTTAAAGTGAAACAAACTTTCCCTGATAAGAACTGATTCATTTTTAGCTTTTATTTTGCAAACCTTTAGTTAAATGATGCTTGATTTGTACATTGCCCCAATAAATTGTTAGGTATGTTCCAGCTTATTTCAGACTTTCTTTTATTTGCATTATAAATTCTAAGTTGTTGGTTTTCAATTGAAAGCGCTCTTTAAGAAATGCTTTATTAACCTTGAAGTAAAATGTTCATACATATTGAAGATTAACTTCCTCCTGCAATTTTTCTGATGGTTCGTTATTTTGTTTTGTTAAGGGGACTCACTACTTTTAAATCTTTAAAACATTCAATTTTTTGAAAAAAATATATGATAAACCTGATCATTTCTGAACAAAATAAAGCAAACCGCATGAAAATATTCCGATTAGTTCCGGAGATATTGATATTCTAAATATTTAATCACTGATCAAGTTTATGGCAAGAAAAATTTTAAACTCAGTTTTCTCAACATGTAAATTTGCATCATTCCGCAACTGATATCTCAAAAACTATGAAACATAATTCCAAGAAATTTTTATCACTGCATAATCATGCTATTTTATTGCGTCTGAACTAGAATTATTGCAATCACTGCACATTTTGTTATTTTTTTCTTGGGTAAATTAATGCAAAACTTTAAGGAAATTATAAGTATATTTTGAGCAGTTTTAAAAAAATTGAAAAAAGATTCAATGTTGAATGTTTTATGTTCAATTGCATTTTGAATTATTTATTTTAAATGAAAAACAGTAATTATACATTTAAGTGTAAAATTAATTTCATAGTTCTGCGCGCAAGCCAGTATACAATAAAAATGCTTAAAAAACAAGGTATATCTAAAGCATTTTTAAAAAAAAATTATTTAAAATTATTTGGAGAGTCGAAAATTTGTTTATTAAAATAAATATATCAATTTATCATAAACATAAAATTTGGAAAAATTGGGAGTAAATTGAAATAGTTACAAAGAGTCAAAAAGTATGAAAATATGCCTTATTTCCTCGACTTAAGGGTCGTGAGTCCCCTTAAGTGACCAGTTATCCTCTGATGTCTTTTAGCTGGTTTTAATTGTTTAATATTGAGGTTTTCTTAAGGCTACTGTGTACTAACCGTATTGGATTCAGTGGAATAGCGAGCATAGCTGGCACCAGGGGCACGACTTTTTTGACGCCCCCAATTGAAATTTTCTGAAAAATCTTGTTTGTCCTAGGGACCCCATTTGGTGCCCCTCTGCGAGTGGTGCCCAGGGCATGATAAATCCCTTTCCCTCGCCACTGAACGGTCCTACGCCACTGAACAGTGCCGCGCCACTGAATAGTGACGTACGTTCCTCCGCCACTGTACAGTGACGTAGCGAGCATAACTGGCACCCGGGGCACGATACCTTTTTACCATGTTTTTTATTAACTCGCTTTCTTGTTTGTTTGTTTGTGTGTGTTCGTCCAGTACAAATCTTGCAATCGATTTTTAACTAACTTCCCGACTAGCTAGACATTTGAAACTTTTAGAATAGCTCAGAACACGATGACAATGCATTTTTAATACTTTTAGCTATCTTTAAGCAGAATTCAATTCATTTTCAGTTAATTTTGTTTTGAAGACTGGTGCAGCCATCTATCAGACGGGACGGGAACGAAAAGTTAAACGCAAGTTTACTTCCGATTAACTTCGTTTTCTTTCAAGTTGATGGGATAATTCATCAAAAAATAATGTTTTAAAGTATTTATTAATACATAGAACTGTCAAGTTTATATGATTCGACAGGAAATATAAAAACATGGTATATAAAAAGTTCTTTTTATCTTGTAATTATTAGCGTCCTTTTGGGATACCTTTTTGTAAAATCTTTTTTGTCTTGGGAACCATTTGGCGCCCCTCTGCGAGGGGCGCCCGGGGCATGATACACCCCCTTGCCCCTCGCTACGCCACTAATTGGATTTGCTCAGCTGGATGCTAACGTATGGAGAAAATTTGTCTACTATTGATAGCTAGCATAAATGCTGATAATGCAATAAAAACAATATTTTCAGATTCTTGAACTTTTCTGCACCTTGCAACCCGATTCATTTTATAAATTTCGTCCAACAAAGGATTTTAGAAGCTTTTATTAAAACACTACACCAGTTTTTTCCACCCGAATAATTTAAATTTTAAAATATAATTTGAATTTTTTAAAACGAAAATTGCCCCAAGGTGTAAAATTTCTTTCTCTATTATGGAGTACAATTAAAAGAAAATCTTTAAATCCAAGTCCGCAATCCTTGGACATATTTTCACCATAGGTTAACATTGAGGTGAGCGAATCCAATAGGGTTAGTACACACTAGCCTTAAATGATGTTGAAGACGTAGATTACACGCAGAAATGAGGTACTTTTCAGTGTAAGACGCACTTATTTTATTTTATTGGAAAACAAGTAAAAAATACCATTGATTAGCTCCACTGACGTTTTATTGGTATTTTTCACTGTAAAAGATACTTATATTTTTACTGTAGATAAATTACAAGATATTGATAAGCCCCCAATTTATGTCTTATTGGTACTCTTCAGTGTAAAAGACACTGTGTTACTGGTGCTTTTCAATGTAAGATACACTTATATTTTTATTAGAGAAAAATTATAAGGAATTGATAAGCCCCACTAACGTGCTATTGGTACTTTTCAATGTAAGAGACACTTATTTTATTATACGAGAAAAATTGCAGGGAATTGATAAGCCTTACTGACGTGTTACTGGTACTTCTCAATGTAAGAGAAACTTATTTTATATTGGTGAAAAATTGCAAGGAATTAATAACCCTTATTGGTATGTTATTGGTGCTTTTCAGTGCAAGCGACACTGATATATTTATTGAAAAAAAATGTAAGGAAATGATAAGCCCCACTAACGTGTTACTGGTACTTTTCAATGTAAGGTACCATTAATTTTTAACATAAGATTACATTCCTCCATAACGGACCTTCGGAAAGCAAAATTTCAGATGTCCTGCGTCGCGAGATATAATTTGGCAGTGCGACAAACCAGACTGTATCGCTTGGGCAAGCAGTAAACAGTTAAACAGAAAAGTACCAAAATGCGTCAAAATTTTGACATACATACATACATTCATATATATATATATATATATACTTACATGCATATATACATACAAAGGAGGTAAGCAACGATAAGTAATCCTAAGTTAATTACCCACGGTAGTTTCGTTAGAAGAGATTACCTGAATTTTTTGTTTATTGGATAAAATTGCAAGAATAAACCTCACTGAAGAGTTATTGGTACTTTTCAATGTGAGACACTTATTTGTTGGACAAAAATTAAAAGGAATTGAACAGAATTTTCTTTGCCTTGTTTCGAGCACTGTCCCAACTTATTTATCTCAGCAGAGTTAACACGTCTCGTTTGAATGCGTTTATACGCAAACTTTTAACATAGCGAAAAAAAATGTTTAATCTGAAAGTAAATTTTTAAAATAATTAGAAAACGTGGTTAGAATTCCATAAAATTTCAATACCCCAAGTGCTCAAATTTACAGAATTTTATTCCTTTAGATTTCTTTTTAGGTATTTCCATAAGCAAATAGACAGGCGTATTAGGAATAGTTTTCAGTCAATGTTGAACAAAGTCTTCAAATGAATTTACAAAAGGGAAACGTTCTCTAAACATTTTCAAGCATTAAAAGAGAAAATGGCTCTATAAACCATGAAGTCCAAAAAAGTAATAAAAAGGAATATAATTTCTAATGCTCATTTCTAAATTAATTTAAATTGATACTTCATGTTATGAACTTTTAACTGAGGGTCATATACAGCATCGTGTATTCTATAACGACGTACTTTCACTAAATATGGAATTTAAAAAGTATCTTCTAATTTATTCTTATCTTTATCTTTATTAATTAGGTTCGAATAAGTTTCAGATTTAATTAATTATTTTATCTAATCGTAATTTGTCTTTTTATTGTATCTTCTAGTTTATTGTTATCTTTATGTTTATTGAATAAGTTTCAGTTAAATTAATTTTTACGTAGGATAACGTTCCCCCATAACGGTCCTCCTGAAAGCAAAATTTCAGATGCTAAAACCGTCAGTCGTTGTGAGTTATAATTTTGGCAGCACGCCAAACCCAGTCTGTATTGCTTCGGCAAGCAACAAACAGTTTAACAGAAAAGTACCAAAATGCGTCAAAATTTTGAGATATATATATATATATATATATATATATATATATATATATATATATATATATATATATATATATATATATATATATATACCAGGAGATCAGAAAGTCAGTATACATTTGAAAAAGTAATAATTCATGGAATAATGTAGGTAGAGAGATAAAAATTGACACAATGTTTGGAATGACATGGGTTTGGTTTTATTGCAACCAAAAAAAATAATCTTCAAAAAATGGCCGACAGATGGCGCTTCATGTGATAAGAAAAGCAATAATTAGCATAACAAATTATGACAAAGCAAAGATGATGTTCTTCAGAACAAATGCTCAACATTTCGACCGTCATTCCTCATCAATAGCTGTAGTCGAGGGACAATGTTGTGAACAGCACTGTACAGCATATCTCTATTTATGGTGAGACATTGGCGTTGGATGTCGTCTTTTAGCATCCCTATTGATGTCGGTCCATCATGAACTTCAAAATCATTCTCTTCACAGCTGCAATTGTCATAGGACCTTTACCGTTCGAATGCCCTTCCTATGGCGATAGGATCGTAAAGCTGCAGTAGCAGATTCCTCATTCTGATAGTACAGCTTCACTGACAGTGCCTTTTCTGGTAACGTCAACATGCTGCGATTGCTAGTGCATCTGATTCCCTCCATAGGAAGTTTGGTCTAACTGCACTACCTGGACCACGCCCTCAAGTGCAGGCTTTCAGAATATAACTCTCATTACAGCTCCTTTTATACACGATTCTCATGCAGCTTCACTGACGTTTTCCTGTCCAACGCCATCTGTTGGCCATTTTTTGAACTTTTTTGTGGTTACAATAAAATCCCATGTCATTCCAAGCATGTGTGTCAATTTTTACCTCTCTACATACATGATTCCGTGAATTATTACTTTTTCAAATGTATACTGACTTTCTGATCACCCGGTATATTTATGTATTTATACGTACATATATATAGATACATAATTACTTAACACATACATACATATATGCATACAAAAGAGGTAAGAAGCGATAAGTAATCCTACGTGAATAACCCGCGGTAGTTCCGTTAGAAGAGACTACCTGGATTTTTTTTTAATGTAATCGTAATATATCTTTTTATTGTATCTTCTAGTTTGCTGTTATCTGTATCTTTATTGAATAAGTTTCAGCTTAAATAAATTATTATCTAATCGCAATTTATATTTTTATTGTATCTTCTAGTTTATTGTTATCGTTATGTGTATTTAATAAGTCACATTTTTAATTAAGTATTTTATGTGATTGTAATTTATCTTTACAGTTAAAAGGTACCTTCTAATTTATGATTACTTATGTTGAATAAGTTACAGTTTTAATAATATTGTTTTACCTAATCATAATTTATCTTTATTTATTTTCATATTTTATACATGTTAAACACGTTTAGATAAATAAAAAATCATTGTATGACAAAGAATGGAAAATACGGATTTTTTTAAAAATCGTATCATGTGTTTAAGTCTCCTTGGATTAACCAAGGGAGGAAAAATTTTGTAGCAACTATTGCCACCATATTATAAATTATCTGATAATAACCAAACTTGAATGAATAGATTGCAGTAAAAGCACTTTAAAAAAAATTAAAGACTACATTAATTACATAGTATCGCTTTCGAAAAATTCCATTGTGGATCAATAAAGATAAAACTTAATTACATCTTCAATTTTTAACTGAAATTAATCACTCAGTGCTAATTAAAATGCATTAATTTTTTCTAACCTACTTTTCTAATGCGGATTTCAAAGTTAATTTAAAAGAATACTTTCTAGATATAATCTTTTTTTTTTCATTTGCTTTGATTATGTATAGCATTATTCATTCTGTACAGACATTCTTTCACTAATTCAGGAATTAAAATGTATTTACTTTTCTTTACTGTTAACTTTATAGAGCAAATTTCAGTATTAATTAAGTAAATTTTAATTATAGATATAAAAATAAATAAATAAATAAATAAATAAATAAATAAATAAATAAATAAATAAATATATATATATATATATATATATATATATATATATATATATATATATATATACATATATATATATATACATATATATATACATATATATATATATATATATACATATATATACATATACATATATATATACATATATACATATGTATATACATATATATACATATATATATATATATATATACATATATATACATCTATATATATATATATATATATATATATATATATATATATATATATATATATATATATATATGTATATATATATACATATATATATATATATATATATATATATATATATATATATGTATATATATATACATATATATATATATATATATATATATATATATATATATATATATATATATATATATATATATATATATATATATATACAGGTGAGTATCAAAATAATGGAAACACTTAGAAACATCATGAAAAAACCTTTATTAATACGGCGCAGAATCACCTTTGTGACGTAATACCACCTGATTCACCTTGGAATTGGATTATACAAGTGAGGAATAGATGTTAAGAATATATTATACCATTCTTCAGGGAAAAATCATGAAAGATCCTCTAGAGATGCTGTGGTGGATATCGATACCTAGCTCTATCCGCTTATACAGATCACAGTGGTTGGATGATATATTGTCGGAGGGGGGGGGGGACTTTAGAGGGCAAGATAAGATACTTGACTTCTTTTTCATGCTTTTCAAACCAGTTCTTGGTAGATTTAGATGTATGTATATTGGAATTATCATCCTGGAGAACGCCATCTCCTCAAGAAACAATGTTTGCACCATAGGATGAACTAGTGAGTTAAATTTCGACATAGTCCTTCCCATACAATCTCCCTTTTAGGGTTTCAATAGGGCCTGAAGAAAACCATGAGATGCCATCCCAAACCCTGATAGATCGATCATGATTGACAGTTGAGATAAATCTTACGCTTGTGTAGGTGTTCTCCAGACATACGCATGTCCTGTTGCGACGACCAATGTGAACAATGATTCGTTCGACCAAATGCCGTTTTTCGACATATTACTCCACCAGGATTTACGCTCTTGGCAACACTGTGGACGATTTTTTGTATTGACATCTACTATGAGTGGTTCGGGAATAGCTACTTTTCCGTAGATGCTTTGTTTGTGAAGTTACCTTCTACATCTGATGGTTGATACCGGAACATGCAGATGCATATCGAGCTCTTCGGTCGTTTTAGTTGCAGTTGTTTTCTTTCTTCATGTCACAATCTGCTTCACTACCTCGCCCGTCTCTTTCACTCAGCCCTCCCTTTCATCCACTATTCTGTTTGGAAAAGGATGTTTTTCCGTGCACTCCCTATGCTATCATGACTTTTGATACCATAGCTCGAAAAGCAACGATTAGCCTGGGGGTTATAGTAACAGATATTCCAATTTAAACGCGCTCCAACAATTTGCCCTTTTCGCAAGGACGGCAAGGTATGACATTTTACGCTGTTCCCCCCCTAAAGCTCGATGCCCTTAGCTTCATTACTGCTACCTGGCAGTACAATAATACATACACTATATTATATAAAAAAATACCGGTGGCCAGACTTGTTTTTTAAGGAACACGAAGCACATTCATAAACACCATTGATAATGATAGGTGTTTCCATTATTTTGATAACGACCTGTATATATATATATATATATATATATATATATATATATATATATGTGTGTGTGTGTGTGTATGTGTGTGTGTGCGTGTGTGTGCGTGTGTGCGTGCGTGCGTGTGTGTGTACGTGCATACGTGTGTATATATATATATATATATAT
Source organism: Dolomedes plantarius (assembly GCA_907164885.2). Lineage (NCBI taxonomy): Eukaryota > Metazoa > Arthropoda > Arachnida > Araneae > Dolomedidae > Dolomedes > Dolomedes plantarius. The sequence goes on from OU015490.1 coordinate 111,459,099, forward strand.
ATATATATATGTGTGTGTGCGTGTGCGTGCGTACGTGTATATATATATATATATATATATATATATATATAATGTACACAAATAGGCCCTCATTGCGCGCCGGTTGAAATACACGAACTTTTAAAATTTGAGCAAGTAATTCAGAACAAAAGAAATTTTATACCAAATTTTAAAAAGTTGTTAAATTTGCGGTTGTCTTGAAACGATGAAACAAATTGTGTTTTATGACTGCTGATTTCACGAACGACAGGTGGTCCGCGAACCACCGGATAAGAAACAATGCGTTAAGAGGATTTAAAAATTTTTAATCATAATTAGACAACCGGGAATTCATTTTATGAATCGCTTTATTTTTAGCACTTTATCTGCTTTTCACAAAAAATAAACTATTAAAGCGATTTTTATATACTTCAATCACTATAGGATAAATGAATAGTCATTTTATGACTAATCGCCATAAAAACAAAATAACGTATAGAGTGTTGGAATCTTTCCCATTATTTCCTTATCTAAACAAGATTTTGGTAGAAAGTAGTGCAAACATCAGATTACTTAACTCCAAAATTGGTGCTGAGTTGTTAAGAAAATGTACCTGTCACGCTGAAGCGAAAGACTGGGTCAGCGTAAATTATCCCCCAAAACAAATTTAAATGCATCACGTAGGGTTTCCTTTGTAATCTGAACTACCGGATTATTAAGAGACAATCATTTCCTCTAGACAGACGTACGCGTTTAGGCAGTTTATTTATGGTGGTCGCACGCAAGGGAATAATGCGTCAGACAACTTTTTTTTTTAAACAATAACGAAATGATTTAGTAACATCGTATTTTTAGTAACATCGTATTTCATGTTTTGCTTATTTTCGATTAATTTTGATATTCTAACTTTAAATTTAATTCTTTTACAGATTCCAATTTTTCCAATTTTTATTTATATTTAGTTCTGGTATTTAACTTGCTGATTTCTGCTTTTAACGTTATTAAAATTTGTTTTATTCTGTTTTATGTCAACATTATAATATTTGTTCTCAATTCTTATATTCGTTCTCTGTTATTACTATTTCAATCAACATTTCGAGATTCAGTATTCATTTAAATATTTGTAAAGTTTCCATTTTTACTATAACGAATTTTCAATTATAGTTTCAATTTTGTAAATTGTTATTTTGCATTACCCTTTAATTTAATACTTTGTTTGGGTTTTATGAATTTTCATTATTTTCATATGTAAGTCCTTCATTTTTTGAGCTTCTAAATTGAATAATTCTATTATAATTTTTCAGTAGATTTAATATTGAATATACTTCGGTTTTTGTATACTTCTATTTTTTCCCATATTTAATATTAACGTTTCGTTTAAGTTTAATATTTCATACAATTTAAATTTAGTTCATTATTATTGTCTTTTTGTAAATTTTATTCATTTGTGATTTCATTTTCTATTTATGTATCTTAATACTGCTGCGTTTATTTACATATATTTATTTTAACTTTTTAATTTCTCCTTTTTATTGACTATTTAATATTAATTATTATTTTTTTTTTGTAAATTTTCTTTATTCACTCTTATAATTCTAATTTTCAAAAGTCGTAATTTTTTAATTAATTAAATCTCTCTCTCTCTCTCTCTCTCTCTCTCTCTATATATATATATATATATATATATATATATATATATATATGTTACCGGCAAAGTATGAAATCCGGTATTCTATAGAATGCCTAGGTATTGTATATTATGCCTAAAACTAGCCGGCAATGTATGAAACGATTCATATTTCACACATTTCCTAGGCATTCTATAGAATGCCAAATAAGAAACCGGCAAAGTATGAAATACACCTCCGATTCGTTTCGATTATCACGTGGCAAGGCACGTGATTTAACGCGCGCCTCAGGCTCAGACTTTGTCAGTTGCACTTTGCGGTTTGTTCGGGAGTGTCAAAATACGCAATTTTACTTAAATTTGTTCAATAAAAAATTAGTTTTTATTCTGTGGTGCATGAAAATGGAGGAGCAAGCTGTAGTGTTGGAGAAGAAGTCATGGTCTATAGACATGAATCAACGATTCGACGATGAACTGTCCAAAATTCGAGTTAATGCTGCAAAAAAACAGTTCTTTCTTAACCAAAACTCCTTATCAAAAGTTAATAAATGATGTAAAAAAAGCCAAAATGACTACTAAGAAGGAAGCCAGGTACTATTGGTTGCTGAATCGCTATGATGTGGTGATTGTGGAAAGCAAAAGTAAACTCATTTATCCTGTTTAAGAAGGCGTCGGTACTATACAGTATTACGTCACGGACTCTGAGTTATTTCTCGTACTTCATGAAGCTCATTTGGCTATTGGACACGGAGGACGTGATAGAATGTTGAAAGAACTTTCAACCAAATACAAAAACGTTACACGTCATGATATTGATCTGTACATCTATCTTTGTGAACCTTGCCAGAAAAACAGAAAGATATTAAAAAGGGCACTGTTGTGAAACCTATGATTTTTTCCGAATTTAATTCCCATTGTCGGGTAGATCTTATTGACTTTCAGTCTCAGCCAGATATAGAATACAAATTTTATTATGGTGTACCAAGATCATCCCACAAAATTTGTGATTCTCTAACGTCAAAAAGAGTTGAAGAAGTAGCCTACAACCTAGTGGACATATTCTCGTTGCTTGGAGCGCCATCTGTATTACAGTCTGACTTTGGTAGGGAATTTGCCAATAATGTGGTGACCAGCTTGAAGGAGTTTTGGCCAGCACTGAAGATCGTCCATGGGAAGCCTCGCCATTCACAAAGCCAGGGTAGTGTTGAAAGAGCTAATCAAGATAACGAAAATATGCTCTGTGCTTGGATGCAGGACAACAAATCTGATCGCTGGGGTGAAGGACTGCTTTTCGTTCAATTTATGAAAAATAGAGCTTATCATTCATGGATCAAAAGAACACCATACGAAGCTCTTTTTGGCTGCAAACCTAAAGTAGGGCTTACAACGTCTTTTCTACCCGAAGATGTTTTAAAAGACATAAATATAGAGGAGCAGCTTGAAAAAGTAATAGAAAGGGTCCAAACAATAGAAAAAGGTGAAACTAATCAGATTATGCAAGAAAAAGAGCCTGTTCCAAAAAACATGGATGAGATTATAGTCGATAGTGGATTAAACCAACATGATGAAGACATGCTTACCGAAGAGATTTCCGTTTCTGATACCTGTTGTGTGCGTTTAAAAGAAACGAGTGATGCACTTGCATGCAAAAAGTGTCGTCAAAAATTTATACCTTCTGTGGCCATGCTAGTAAAGATGATGAAATCGATATTTTGTGGACCCTTTGTTTCAAAACTGAAAATGCTATTGAAGGTAAAATAAATTCTAAAAGGAATCTGGAAATACAGGCGAAAAAAATGAAAATTAATTCGGGAAAAATATTTCCCACTGCTTCTTTGGGAACTACTGTGCGAGTTCCTATTCCTGACGTCGACAAGGGGCGAGGTGATTCGTGCAATATATTGGCAGTTGTAATGAGTGTGATAGAGGATGGTTTCTACCGACTTGGAACTTCTGAAGGAATTTTAAAACAAGTATATGCGAGATCCCAATTCACTTTATTACCTAAGAACTTGCTTATAATTGAAGATATTCCTGATCACGAAATTTCTCTCCGGAAAATTGCAATTGCTCAGTCCAGTGTAAGCAACCAAGGATTCGTCAAATGTATGTGGGAAACAAAGTGCAAAATTATGAAATGTCTTTGCGTGAAAAATATAATTAAATGTAATTGAAAATGCCGTTCAAGCCTACCATGTTGCAACAAGTAGGTTAATTTCAATTTCTTATATTTTATATGAATTTTTTCCCTTAATAAGAAAAGCATAAATTTTGTTTTGTACAACTTACATTTTTCTTTACGTATTTGGAAAAAAAATTTAATGACACTCTCATTATTTTTTCAGAATAACAATGTATTTTTGAGGAAATGCACGTCATTTATATAATAGCCTTATCAGAACCTTTTTCATACTTTGCCTAAATTGCATTTGTCACTCTATAGAATGCCTAGGTATTATATATAATGCCTATGGAAAGTATGTAATAATTCTCAAATTTCATGCTTTGCCTAAAAACGTCCGGCATTCTATACAATGCCGGCGGTTCATACTTTGCCGGTAGCATATGTTTATATATATATATATATATATATATATATATATATATATATATATATATATATATATATATATATATATATATATATATACATACATACATACATACATACATATATGTATATATATATATATATATATACATACATACATACATACATACATACATACATATATGTATATATATATATATATATATATATATATATATATATATATATATATATATATATATATATATTCAAGTCTTATAGGGGTTATCGCCAGGATCTTCTGTGGAGTGGGCTTATGTTCTGGTTCCGACCAAGGTATGAGCGATATTGTGCTGTCCCCTCAGAGGGAATGGCCATATAGGTGGACCTCAGATAGAGGTTCACCTATATAGTGGTCTCATAATTAGGAAGCCAAGCTATTCTCAGTGTGTAAAGGTGGAAGTGGGAAAGATCCCCAGAGGTCTGCTCAGTCCAAAATGGACCGGCCAAAAAGTCGGCTTCTGACTCTTGTGGAACCCCAAAAGCCCTAAGTTGCACCTCTTTGCCCTGCAGCCTTAAAGGCATATGGTATTTAATACTTTTGAATTTACTATTAACTTAAACATTATATATATGTATATATTTTTTTATTTTGCTTTCTAATGTTACTGTAGAAGAATTTCTATGGACAAATTATTACTCTTTGCACACTTCCTGACATTGAGTTCAGTGTTTTGATTTCATGCTTGTGGCATCTTTTTATAGTTCTATACGTAGTTAGTAGCCTGTATTTTTTTTCTTTCGCGAAATACGTATTCAAGTATCAGGATATTTTATCAGTTTGTCTCTTTTTAAATACATAATCACTTTTAAACTTTGCTTGAAACAATTAGAGACTTTCTGTTATATAAATAGTCACTTACTATTAATGTGATGAATTTTAATTCAACGTTGCATTTCTCCTTGCATTTTCAGCATTATTTTCACTTAAAAAATTTTTTTAACTTTTTTTATTGTACATAATTATAAGGATTTTGAATAAAGTACTGAGAGAGAGAGAACTTAAAAATTGTTCAAAAATAGAAAATTTAAATATAGCCATCGCAAATGAATGTTTTCAAATATATTTTACTGGTAGTTCGTACTGGCAACTCCATTAAGACTGACTTCGTTTTTGCTCGTTAACGCCGCTGAAAATGAGATAAATGCGTGTTTTGTAGCTCTTAACGTTCCCTTCAAATATGAATCTGACTGACGCATTTTCCGTTAATTCATGGCTTTCTATATTTAGCCCCGCAATTTCATGGGAAGTTTAATAATCTCCTTTATGAACTTTGGATACTGACAGTTACAACTTCCGTTATCAGGTAAAGCAAAGAGCAGTGGTTCTCAAACGCGTACTGCGAGGGATACGCTAGCAGCTCTAAAAGGAAATTGAGCGGCTTGAGGACCAAATACGAAAATGGCTTGAGGACCAAATACGAAAAGAAAGTTCTTCCTTTGATAAATTGGAACACTCGCCAAATGATATCTTACATTTGAAGGCAAATCAAGTTGTGTTTTCAGCTCCAACTGAGGTTATTAAATTTATGAAAGGGCCCAAGATAGCCTAGTGGTAGCACGTCGGATTTGACGCCGAGAGAGCACTTTTAGAGCATTACTCGAATTATGGGTATCTGTGAATTGTTAATAGAGACAGTTACTTCTCAGCATCATAGAGAGCTGCATCAATGCATTAAAAACTAGTTGTATTCTTAATAATTTTAGTGGATTTTTAAAAAGGGAGCGTTCTTTTTATGAGGTATCAAATATTAAATTATTGATATTTTCTATAATTATACATTGAAAACTGCCTCGTAATTCACTAGATAGTCATAAGTGTTTTTAAAACCTGTGATCTGAAGATATTCTATTGTGTGAAATCATCAGAATAAGCCATGAATGAAACATACAGGAAATCACAGCTTATTCTTCTCAAAATTAAAAAATAAAAGAGTGGCGACTAGTTACGAACTTACTAGTGGTTTTTGAACTTGATAAAATAATTAATAGCTCTGGAAATCGATAAACTTCTTAGTAGTTCTTGAACTCGATAAGCTAATTAACAGTTCTTAAACTCGACAAGCTAACCAGTAGTTCACGAACTTGATAAATTAATTTATAGCTCTCTAACTCCATAAACTAATTTAAAGCTCTAGGATTCGATAAACTATTTAAATCGTTCGTTAAAACAATAAATTAATTAACAGTTCTTGCACTTGATAAACTACTTAATTGTTCTTGAACTCGATAAAATAACTCGATTGATAGTTTTTGAACTCTATAATCTAATTTATAGTTCTTGAACTCGATAAATTAACTAACAGCGTTTGATCTCGATAAACTAATTAACAGTTCTTGAAGTTGATAAACTAATTAACAGTTCTTGAAGTCTATAGACTAATTAAAAGTACTTGAACCCAATATATTAATTAGTAACTGTTGAAATCGGTAAACTAATTAACAGTTTCCCCATTAAGCTACACACTTCACAAAGTGTACAACGGTCTACAAATAATAGTAATAAAAAAATACCTACAGCTTCTAAAATTTCTGACAATATCCCCATCAAGCCATGCACTTCACAAAGTGTACAAAGGACTACAAATAATATTAATAAAATCCCTAAAGTTTGTAAAATCCTTGGCAATTTCACCAGCAAGCCATGCAATTCGTAAACCGTAAAAAGTCCCCAAATAAAAATAAAAAATCTCTACAGCTTGTAAAATCTCTCACAATTTCCCTTTAAGCCATGCACTTCACAAAAAGTACAATGGTCTACAAAAAATAATTAAAAATTCCCTAAAACATCTATAATCTCAGATAATATTCCCATTAAGCCGTATATTTCACAAAGCATACAAAATCTCCAATTAATAATAATGAAATCCCCCAAGTTTGTAAAATCGCTGGCAATTTCCCCACCAAACTATGCAAATCCCAAAGATTTAAAAATCCCTCAAATAAATAAGAAATTCCCTACAGATTCTAAAACCTCCAAAAACAAATTTATATATTTTGTTCTCTACCTCCCTCTCTTTCTAAAGAATTTAATTATTCCGTATTTTATATATTTCACGATGTAAGGAAGAAAAACTAATGCTTTACCATTAATTTTCTACACTACATGATTATTAACTGAGCTAATTTCGTTGCACAAAAATGAATTAGTGAAATATTGCTGAGAAAAATAATAATAATTCAAGAAAAAATTTCCCTTTTAACCTTTTGCAGTAATGAGGTGGATTAGGAGAAAGATGTTAATATAACCAAAGTTAATTCAGCGTTCTAATGGACATAAATGAAAAGGTACTCCCTGCATGAATGGGATTTTATTCAATGAATCACGTATGAGGAGACATCAGGAGGAATTTCGGTACATTTATTGTTCATGCTCGAATGGTAATAAAGAATGTTCGAATCCGTTAGCTTAATGATTTTGCGATTTTATTTTTTCCAGTAAGAATCCTAAGATAATAAAGCGAGTTACAATTGAAGTTTATTTTCTGTGAACGAAGAATCGTATCATTACCAGAATCGAACTGTGATTTGAGTCGATATACCTCCATAAAGCTCTATTCTTTTCTTGTAATATTAGTCCCATGTGTCCCTATTTTACAGAAAAGGATTTTAATAGAAGATATTTAATAGATTCCCTATCTTTAATAATATACGAGTATGTCAGTAAGTACATGTATATATATATATATATATATATATATATATAGATATATATATATATATATATATATATACACACACACTCTGTCACAAAAAAATATATGCACCCAGAAGGAAACAAGCTACTATCACGAAACTTAACATGTATGTAGTGTAGGAGGTGATAAGAAAATGATTACAAATTCAGAACAGACCGTTTTATTAAGAAGATATGGCATGAAAAAGGTTACAAATCAATAAGTATTAAATCCACCTCCGGCAGCTATACAAGCCGAAACACGGCGTCGCATCGAATCAGTGAGGTCACCTATGACCTCCTGCGGAAGATCATGCCATAATCTTTGCAACTGGTCAGTTAATTCAAAAGTATTCTGGGACGGCTGCAGTTGCCTTCCAAGCACGTCCCAGACGTGCTTTATTGGCGAGAGGTCTGGCGACCTGGGAGGCCATGGGAGTACGTCATATCCTTGAAGACATTCTTGGAAGGATCTCACAGTATGTGGTCGAGCGTTGTCTTGCTGATAAAGGGCACCTGAGCGACTTGATAGCATAGGCAGTACAACTGGCTTTAAAATCTCGTCCACGTAACTGCGTGCCGTCAAACTGCGTTGAAGGACGACTAGAGGTGATCGCGTGTCGCAACAATTCGCCCCCACACTGTGAAACCTTGTGTAATCGCCGTATGCCTCTCGACAACAAATGCCGGATCAGACCTGTGGCCTGGATGCCTCCACATGCGTATGCGCTGATCATCAGCATTGAGACTGAATCAGGATTCAGATATCGGGATTCCGAGGTCGGCAAAAATCCAATCGACACTGCCTATGATGTGGGGTCAGTGGTAGGCGTCTTAATGGACGTCGGCTTCTTATACCTGCGTCGGCCAGTCGTATCCGAATGGTTTTCCTTGATACCACCTGATGTCTGGAAGGTGGTAAATGGCGTCGAAACGATTCTAGTGACGTTGTTGGTGGGGACGTGGCCGCTCTTTTGATTGCCTGATCCTCGAGCGCATTTGTGTTCCTGGGACGCCCTGACCCTCCGCGACGGTAGACTATCCCTTCCGTGATCCACTGTTGCCAACACCGAGCAACTACCACATCGTTCCGACCGAGGTGACGGCGGATACGCCTGTTCGACGAACCTGCTTCTCTGAGGCCTACTATACGCCCCCTCTAAAAGTCCGACAATTGTTCGTACTGTTGCCGGTTACGTCTCAGAGGCATCTCTAGTCACAATACCGTTCATCCAAGTCGACAGATTTGTTTGAATAACTCTATGGTACGAACAATCATGCTTTTAATCTATCCCAGCTGCGCTTCTCATATGCGCATAGCTCGCGTATCCTTGTCTCATTGGCGTCGAAGCTTTAATCATTTGCATATCTCTTACCAGTCTACATTCCTGCCTAGTTTCGAGATAGTAGATCGATTTCTTCTACGTGCATATACACTGGTGAAATAAATTAAGGGAATTTGCATATTTTATCGAATTTCATGAAAAGAACTGAACTGAATGTAAAACCACTGCTTCTAGACAAAAATGTAAATCTTGTACGTCAAATACGAAAGCGTACACTTGTGTGTAGGTGGAGCCAGTAGAGAAACAGGCTTTATAAGCGCGTGTAAGACGCATTTCGTTCGCTAGCACACCTCGGCGAATTTCTTGGTGTTATTTTGCAGCAATCAGTTAATTTCAAATTGTAAAAGTAAAAATGAGTAACAACCAACGTTTAGATTATGGAATGAGGTGGCGAATTGTGGGGACGCTAGAAGCAGGCCAATCTCAAGTCCAAATTTGTAGAGAGTTTAATTTAACGCCCAGCGTCGTGTGTAACTTATGGAAACAATTCCAGAATACCGGATCCACCGAGAGAAAGCCTGGGCAAGGTCGTCCAAGAGCCACGACGGCAAGAGAAGATCGCCATTTGTCGATTATAGCGAGGCGTAACAGGAGTGCTACAGCTTCTCAGCTCTCTCGTGACTTGTATGCAGCCACAGGAACCCGTGTATCAAGGGTTACTGTTTCCAAAAGGCTTCATGAGAGAGGGTTGTTTGCAAGAAGACCTGCTGTTTCCGTCCCGCTCATTTCTACGAACAGGAGAATCCGTTTATCAGGGTGCAGAGAGCATAGAGATTGGAATATGGATCAATGGGCGACCGTTCTCTTCACTGATGAGTCTCGGTTCAGCCTAAACACCGATTCTCGCCGTACGTTCATATGGAGAGAACCAGGGACCCGCTACCTACCCTCCAATGTCCGCGAAATCGACTATTATGGCGGAGGAGGTTTAATGGTCTGGGCAGGCATCATGTTGGATGGCCGCACTCCTCTCCATGTCTTTGAAAGAGGCACTGTGACTGGTGTGAGGTATAGGGATGAGGTCTTGGAGCCCTATGTTCGCCTTTTCAGGGGTGCAGTTGGCCCTGAGTTCATTTTAATGGACGATAACGTGACACCACATAGGCCTTCTGGTCGACGAATTTATAGAGTGAGGATATTCGCCGGATGGATTGGTCAGCCAGATCTCCAGACCTTAACCCTATAGATCATATCTGGGACGCTCAGGGGAGGGCAAATGCAACTCGCAATCCCCCTCCGAGAACCATCCAGGGAATGAATACAGCGTTGCTGAACGAGTGGGACCAATTGCCACAGGAAATGATAAACTGCCTTATTTCAAGTATGAAATCACGCCGCGAGACCTGTATATCTGTAAGAGGGGAACATACCCCTTATTAACCCATCTATTAACCCATTTTTTGTTTATTCTGTAACCGCTGTTTCATACATTCCGACTCCAACGAGTGTTACGCACGATCAAGCGTGTGTATTACAATTATTGAATGGTTATTTGTATTGTATCAATGTATGTACGTATCAAATTTCATTAAAATCGATACAGTAGTTCTATAGATAATCGACCAAGTCTACAAATTGTCTTAATTTCTTTAATGTATTTTTTGTGAGAGAGTGTGTGCGTATAAATATATATATATATGTGTGTGTGTGTATATATGTATATAAATATATATATATATATATATATATATATAATTTATAAATTATATATTTATATATATTTATTTATATATTTCCATAATATTTCTTTTATTTTCTTTTATTGTGTCTGCTTATTATAGCCTTTGAAATAGAAATTTTCACGAAATGTTCAACCACGTACCAGTTGGCAATGTTCCTGCTTTAAAAAACTAAAACAAGAACATATCTTTTTTTTTCATTTGAAGACATTTGAAAGTGCTATCGCCAGGGAGTGAAATATTAAGATTAATGAACGAGATAAAAATCACGAAAAACGTTTTCCCATAACCTCCGTGACAATTGCAAAACCCTCGTTACCACTCAAAAGGGAAGTAGAAGTTGCTCAATTGCTCATCGATACTTGATCACGCCACAGTTTCCTTTCTAACTATTTATACACCATGGAAACGAAAGAGGCGCTATTTGGGTAGGCAACAGTTTATTAACTTACTTTAGAGTAATTTCGTTTTTAATTGAAATGTCTGTTCCGGTAACGAATAGAATCAGTACGTGGTGGAAAGTAATTAAGTTCCATCTTCATTTCACCATGCAGTAGTTCAGAGAAACGTCTAAAAACAGTTCGTTAAAAAATCACTGTGAAAGTTAATTACTTTTTTGAAAAGTTGTTGCTGTTACATATGGCTGATTTGGAACTTAATCCATAGAAATGAAGCCGAGACTGCTGGCCATTCATTTAAGGGCACCGTATATGTGCCCAGCATTACCCCCTACAAGCCGGTCCCGTAATTTTAAAACCGAGTCAAGTGACGAGACCAGAACACTTGACCCCGCACCAAGGGTAAATTTGAGAACTTGGAGGACATTGCAGCCACGACAGATTTTACGTGCATCAGCCGCCATTTGTGTACACGGCGATGGATTTGCAGCGACGGGCATCGAACCAGAGATGTTCAGATCACTGGACCGCTTCCCTTGCCAACTGGACAATCGCACCCTGTAAGATACATAATATTTTTTAAAGGTTTGCTTCAGTTCATTGCAGAAAGACGTATTACCTGTTCAGATAGAAATTTTTATGCACTTAGAAATCGATATGCAGGTGGTTATCAAAATAATGGAAGAAACACTTAGGAAAAACATGAAATTCTTTACTAATATGGCATAGGACCATCTATGGCATTTAATACCACCTGGATTCACTAAGGAAGTGAATTATGCAAGTCATGAATAGTGGTTAAGTAATTAATTTACCAATCTTTATGGATAAATCGTCAATGTTTCTGTAGAGATGCTATTGGTGGATCTGATTCTGTTCCCTAAAACATACCACAGCAGTTCGTTGATATTGATGTTTAGGGACTGTGCGGGACAGATAAGGTGTTTGACTTTGTCTTTTTGTTCCTCAAACCACGACTTGGCACGTCTAGATGTATGGATCAGAGCATTATCATCATGGAGAACGCCATCTCCTGCAGGAAACAATTTTTGCTCCATAGGATGGATCTGATCGGCTAAAAGTTCGACATAGTTCTTCCCAGTCAATCTCCCTTTCGGGGTTACAATAGAACCCTTTTGAAAACCATGAGATGGCCGTCGAAACCCAAAGAAATATCCTCTCATGTTTGACAGCTAGCACGAGACAAGCATGATAATACGCTTGTGTAGGTGTTTTTCAGACATACGAACGTCCTGTTGCAGGGAACAAAGTAAACAATGATTCATTTAGCCAAATGTCATATTTCAACGTATCACTCGACCAGGATTTGTGCTCGTGGCACCACTGTAGAGGACGATTTGTTTTCACATCTCTTACAAGTGGCTTGGGAATTACTACTCTGCCGTAAATGTTTTGTTTTTGAAGTTTTCTCTTACCTGTAATGGCTGGTACTGGAGCCTTCAGATTCAGATGGAGCTCTACGGTCACTTTGGATGCAGTTGTCCCTTTCGCCCACTATCTGTTTCACAGAGGATGTCTTTCCTTGAAATCTGTATGCTATCATGACTTCCGATATCATAGCTCGGTAAACACTCAAACCCATGGGGGCTGTTGTAACAGATACTCCAATTAAACGCGCTTCAACAATTTGCTCTCTGCACGGTCTACAAGGTTTGACATCTTACGCTATCCTCCAAAGAGCCTGATGCCCATAGTTTCATTTCTGCTACTTTAGAGTAGAATAATGTATACACTATATTCTATAAAAAAATATTGGTCCCTAAACTTATTTTTAAGAAATACGAAGCACTTCCATAAACACCACTAATATTGATGTGTTTCCATTATTTTGATAACCACCTGTATATACAGGTGGTTATCAAAATAATGGAAACACCGATCAATATTAGTGGTGTTTATGAATGTGCTTCGTATTACTTAAAAAACAAATCTGGCCACCGGTATTTTTTTTATATATAATATATTGTATGTATTATTCTACTGCCAGGTAGAAGCAATGAAGCTAAAGGTATCGTGCTTTTGGGGGGAACAGCGTAAAATGTCAAACCTTGCAGACCTTGTGAAAAGGGCAAATTGCTGGAGTGCGTTTAAATTGGAGTATCTGTTACTGCAACCCCCAGGCTAATGGGTGTTTTCCGAGCTATGGTATCGAAAGTTATGATAGCATACAGAATGCACGGAAAAATATCCTTTGCCAAACAGAATAGTGGAAAAAAGGGAGAGCTGATTGAAAGAGACGAAGTATTGAAGCGGATTGTGACATGAAGAAAGAAAACAACTGCAACCAAAATGACAGAAGAGCTCAATTGGCATCTGCTTTTTTCTGGTATCAACCATTAAAGGTAGAAGGGAACTTCACAAACAATGCCTTTACGGAAGAGTAGTTATTCCCAAGCCTATTTTAATAGATGCCAACACAAAATATCGTCCACAATGGTGCCACGAGCGCAAATCCTGGTCGAGTAATATGTCGAAAAACGGCATTTGGTCCGATGAATCATTGTTCACATTGATCCTCGCAAAAGGACGTCCGTATCTATGGAGAACACGTGCGCAAGCGTAAGATTTATCTCAACTCTCAGTCATGGAGGTAGATCTATCAGGGTTTGGGATGGCATCTCATGGTTTTCGTCAGGCCCTATCGTAACCGTAAAAGGGAGACTGCGTGAGAAGGAATATGTCGACATTTTAGCTCACTAGTCCATCCTATGGTGTGAACATTGTTCCTTGCAGGAGATGGCTTTCTCAGGTATGAAAATATCCCTATAGATACAGCTAAATCTATCAAGTAATGCTCTGAAGAGCATGAAAGTATAATATCTTATCTTGCCTTGTACAATCCCCCCGACTATGAACCATCCAACCACTGTGATCTGTATAAGCTGGTAGATAAAGTATAGATATCCACCACAGCATCTCTACAGGAACTTTCATGATTTTTCCCTGAAGAATGGTATAATGTATTCTTAACCACTATTTATGACTTGTATAATCCAATTTCAAGGTGAATCAGGTGGTATTACATGACAAAAGTGATCCTGCCCCGTGTAAATAAAGGTTTTCATGATGTTTCATATTTTTTCCATTATTTTGATAACCACCTAGTTTTATTTTTATCTATTTTTTTTTGGGGGGGGGGGGGAAGGGTGTGTGTGTGGGGAAATTCCGATGAAAGCACGTCATTCTCATAGCAAAAGCAAATTACAAAAGTTATTCGGTTAGGATGGAAATCGCCTCTCAAAGTAAAATAAAAAAAATAGACGATAGCTTATCGGATCTACATCCTTTTTTTCGTAATTATATTTCAGAGTATATTCATCCTATTTTCAGGTTAAATGCTCTAGTTTCATAATGTGGTGGAACGCCGAATAAAAATGAAAGAAAATAAGTTTTAGAACTTTAAATAGACGATAAATTATCGAAAATTGTCATAATTTTATTATTGTGAATATTTATAGGACAATATATTGTATAGATATTATATATTTGTTCGATATTATGTATTGGTAATAATCATTAAATTTTTTAATATTATATATTTTATTTATTGGTTATTATATATTATATACTATATTATGCTATGCTGTACTATACTATACTATACTATACTATACTATACTATACTATACTATACGATACAACAGTATGAGTACAGTTCGGATGTTTCTCATAATAATAATTATCAATAATTTATTCCAATATATTAATTATCAGTATAACTGTCAATAGACAAATGCTTATACTCGTGGACTTTTAAGGTGAGGGTTTTTAAAGTAATACACTGCTGGCCACCCAAATTGCAACACCAAGAAAGACAAGAGATATCACAACAAAATTTATTTTGTAGATAACATGTTGACCAAGTATCAAATGATTAAATTTATAGACTTCTGTGAAGTGTGGTTCCTGCCAAAATCAGTAGCCAGAGTTGCCGCCATTGTTGGAGATCACCGCTGCCACACGCCTCGGCATTGATTCAAAGAGACTTTGGATGAGTTCTTGGGGTACAACAGACCAAGCAGCTTCCACACGTTGCCAAAGTTCATCTGCTGTGGCAGCTGGGGATGGAATCTGGGTCAATCGTAGAGCAACCATGGACCACATGTTTTCTATCGGCGAAAGATCCGGAGAGCGAGGCGGCCATGGAAGCAATTTAATCTGGCGATTGACGAAGAACCGTTGGACAATGCGTGCCACGTGTGGTCGCGCATTATCCTGTTGAAATATGGCTGTGGACAAGCCCTGAAGGTAAGGAAGGACCACTGGCTCCAGCACCTTGGAGATGTAGCGCTGGCTGTTTAAAGTACCGGCAATGCTTACTAGAGGTGTGCGAGAGTGATATCTGACTGAGCGATCCGTCACTGCCATGCGCACAATTTGCCTGTCATCACGTGAAGTGGTGCGCTGAGGTGGATGCGATCGAACACGCCGGTCCGTCGTACCCTCCTGCATCCAACGATCACATATCGGCATTACAGTTGTTTGGTTTCGTCCAACACGACTACCGATTTCCCTGAAAGATAATCCACAATCTCGGTAGGCCACTATCCTTCCTCTGTCGAACTCGGATACTTGATCAAAAGATGATCGCTGTTTTCGACGAGACATAATTGATCGTTTTTTTGAAAAAAACCACAAGAAAAACACAATTGCCGAACTTGAAATCGTCGAAATCTCCAATCCTTAAATAGCGCTTTGAAGTGGCGTCACAGGCGCGTGTGCTGAAATTCTAATCATTTGCATATCTCACCTCCGCTAATGCATGTTGTAAATTTCATGTTTTTTGCATGTTTCCTTCAGGGTGTTGCATTTACAGTGGCCAGCAGTGTATTAAATGAATTGTCTCAACTAAAATATTTTGCATCAACAATGTAATTAGTTCGATTTCTCGATAGCTTTCACTAACGGGCTGACCAAATCGTTGACAGAAAGTCTACTATCTAAGAAAAACCATCATACATTAAATATTCTCCCGCATTGCGATCGGTGAATTGGAAAAGTTAAAACTTACATTCACGCAGCAACGAAAGACGCTTTCTCCCTCGTATTTCCTTATTTGATTTCGCCTCACCTAAATAAAAATTAATCCGGTTTCTTCTTTCTCGCTAAAGGCTCTTCCTCACGCGTTAATTTCAGCCATCAGGAACGTAGAAAAGCTAAATTCGGAATGGTACTATATTTTTGCTGAATACAAACCAGGTAGTTGCTAGTAAGGGATTCTTCACCAGCTCCTGTCTGTTTATTGTAGCTACAGCTAGCAAACTAAAGAGCTTTGCACAGAAAATGAACTATTTTATTTTACAAAAATAATACATGTAGGAGAGTCGTATAAAACCAGCAAATTAATTTTTATTTTGCTTATGTATACCAATATATATATATATGTATGTGTGTAAGTAAGTGGTGTAAATTCGACTAATTTTTATAAAAACTTGGAGAAAATCTACAGTTGTTTATTCCTGTTTATAAACAATGTTCAATATCTGGTGAGTTTGGCTACATATCTTTTGGTTTATTTTATATGCGGCCTTTACCTTAAACAGGTCTTAGTACTTTTTGGGATTTTCATTAACGAGAACATATTGAGTTAAGAATCGTACAAGTGAAGAAATAAAATTAGCTACAAAAAAAATAAATTTTTTTTATTCTACGCATAACGTAAATAACCTAAAGAACACAAAAAATACTTAATTTGACTAAGCATAAAAAATAAATTTTTTTATTGAAATGGTCCCTTCTTTTTCAGAACCAAATACATAATGAGCTTAATAATTATTTTCGCAACAGTTTACACATTTAAGACGTGTTTTTGAACATCTCTTAGTCAAAATCTAGAGAAATTTTTCCCCTCCATTACTATCGTAGAGGATAACCTAATTAACACTTCGTACGAAGTACTAATTAAACTACTTCTTATTTTGTTTTCTTTGACTTTTTTTTTCAATAATAGTCATTTTTCTGGGGGAGCATATTTTAGAAAAAAAATTGATTTTTGAGCATCAAATATAATAGAATTTTTGCAGTTTTTTGTACATCGGTTGAATTATTTATGTTCATTGTAACTTGCATTTATTCAATATACAATCCTGTTGTAAATGTGCTTTTTCTATAAAAAATTAGCTATTATTTTTCACATATTAATATGAAAATGTATTGGTTATTAATATGAAAAACCATTGGTTTAAATACCCAAAATAAAAAACATCTAAAACATCTATTTAATGCTCGATTACTGCCTTTGTGTTAAACGGTGAACTCCACTGAGGACGGATAACACTTTAATGATGAAGTTAATTTAAAATAAATTAACTTTTTCTTTACGAAGTAGGATAGCATATATATATATATATATATATATATATATATATATATATATATTTTCACATATTAATATGAAAATGTATTGGTTATTAATATGAAAAACCATTGGTTTAAATACCCAAAATAAAAAACATCTAAAACATCTATTTAATGCTCGATTACTGCCTTTGTGTTAAACGGTGAACTCCACTGAGGACGGATAACACTTTAATGCTGCAGTTAATTTAAAATAAATTAACTTTTTCTTTACGAAGTAGGATAGCATGTATATATATATATGTATATACATAAAACCCCTTAATGGCCGTTTTTACAAAGGGGGTGTGAAATTTCCCCCTTACGAAATTACATAATTCATGGTACTTTTGTATTCCGTAGCGAAGACTGGGTACATTTGTACCATGGATTTGGGAATGGATATTTCAAAATCTATTTTTGGCTTATTTCTCAAAATGGTATTATAAATTTTTTAAAAATCATTTAACTTGTGTTTTAGTACATCTATATTAATAATTAATAAAACACGTCATAGTATATAAATATATATCCAGACATTTAATTGCGTTAGTATTGTTTAAAAAAAATGGTGGAGACTCTCGTAGAGTATTAAATTGAATTTAGAAAATATTTTCCTTACATCCGAAACAACCAATTTAAGTGACTCAAACAATTTCTCATTTTTCTGTCCTAAATAAGAGTGGATAGAATACAAAATACAATCCAATCTATTTTCCAAATGACATGAGTTCAACAAAATTCCTATTTGTTCCCCCGACGTTTCGCTTCAAAGGCTAATTTATTGCTTCTGCCATTCTACGAAAGGTGAATTAATGCCGAGAGATCAAATAGAAATATCTCTTTCAGTGAAATATCATTGATTTAAAATTGTGTTAAACACCCATTGACTTCTAGAGGAAACTATGATAGATCAAATTCAGGAATAATTTCTGAGATATCTACGAATGCTCTTTGTTATTTGAAAGATTTAAGAACATTTATTATTCATTTGTAGGTATATCACTTTATGGAAATTGGTTAATAAAGAATTAACTGTTTGTTAATTAATAGAGAATTAGTTAATAAAATATTAACTGCTAGTTAGTTAAAAGAGAATTTGTTAGTAAAAAATTATTTTACTGTTGAACATTTATACAGTTAAATCTTTACTGAGATGCAAAAAATGTTCAAAATTGAATCAACCTATGATAATTGTTAAAGCTGGTGTCAAAAGCAATATGTATGTTAAATTTAAAATTGGGTTTCAGTGCTACTTCAAACTAATTTGATTAGGATGATTCTTTGTAACTTCACATTAAAAAATCTACGTCTTGCTACCCGTTCTCACATATACCAAATTTTTCTTCACTAATAATGAAATTAACTAATCCATATAGTCTAGTGGACTGAGGGAGGGGGGGGGGCTCTTGTTTATAATGACACCACAAGGGTCTGTGTCCGATTTAGCCGGGTGCCACCTCAGTTTGGACCGAGCACCCCCAGGGGTGACATCTGGGGGAATCGTACCCTCTCTCACTCTCTCTGACCTCATACAGGAACTTTCCGACCTACGTCCATATCCTGCCTAGATACGGAGGTATTTAACGGCGCTTGTCGGAATTCGATCCGAGCACACTCAGAAACGAAGGACTATAATGATATTTGTTTGGTCGAATATGGATGGAATTATTCATTAGCCAATCCATTACGAAGGAGCTGTATTGTTAACAATTAGGGCGGCTAAAGCAATAAAAAAAAAAAGGACCAGGACTGATTCAAAGAACAGCAGTAATCGTTCATCACGACAACACCAGATCTTATACAGCGCAAGAAACGCTCCAAAAGCTGAGGCATTTTGAATGGGAAGTTGTGACACAGCCTCCATATTCTCCCGACCCAGCACCTTCCGATTACCATCTTTTTCGGAGATAATATTAACGAGAAATTGTTTTTTATACAAGATGATGTCCGAAGAGAATTCGATTCATTCTTTAGCTCGAAATCTTAAATATTTTTATCGCCAGAGAATCCAAAATTAAAAATTAAGACGTGAAGAATTAGTTGATAATAACGGTAAATATATTTTAGATTAAATTAAACAGTCAATTTGTTCTTATATTATTTCAAAATTATCTCTAAATACCGCATTATTTATGGGGACCCATACTTAAATTACACCATTAATACATCATTCAGATACGGAGAACGTGAAGTGTGTAGGAAGCAATTTGACAACAACTTCAAGTGTGATAGTTTAGGAGTATTTTATCCTCATAAAGAATTAATTGATTAGCATTTGTCAAATTGTGTCACGGTAGATTGTTGACTGACTCAAAATATTGTCGCTTGTTATTTTATGAATAGATTCAAGTGTGAACGATTACGAGTATTTTATGCTCATGCTTAATTATTTGGTTAGTTTTTTCAAACTGTGTCACGGTAGAATGCTAAAGGAATGAAAATATTGTTGTTTATGATTTTAGTTTTTTCAAACTGTGTGTTTATGATTTTAGGAATAAAACCCATTAAGATTATCTATGGAATTAATTACTTTTAGAGGTAACTAATTATATTACAAACGTCTTTCAAATGGCAGCGTTGGGAAAGGGGAGGAAAACTGACATGTATTTATATTGTAATTCATTAACAGACAACATTAATTACTAAAAATAATATTTATCGTTCTACTTTAAACATGGAATTCGAATTCTTTCATAGCAACAGACTCCATAAATACAGATTAAAGCAGTTAACAGACATCTCTAGAAAATCTAGGAAATCCTAATGAAGGATTTCCTGTATTTCGTAGCTCAGACTATATCGGATTTCTAAGATCATGAAGGAGGATAATGAATGATTTCCAAGATCATGAAGGATGGTAATGAATTATTTCCATGATCATGAAGGATGATAATGAATGATTTGCAAGATCATTAAGGATGATAAGGAATAATTGCTAGATCATGAAGGATTTCCTAGATCAGACAAAAGTACGAACATTCGCCTGAATCGCTAAATATTGTAACACTGCTTATTACAAAGGTTGAGCAAAAATCCTGAACCGTTTTAAAAATTTAACAGCTTTTGATTAAGATAAACTAAGGAAATTTTACTCATAATTGTATTTATTTCGAGTCTCGGAATTTACTTAGAACTAATTGTGGAATATAAAATCACTTGCCTCGTCTTTAAATATCATCTTACAACATATTTACACTAATATTTGTTTTAATGTTGGTGTGCGTTTTGTTGGTGTGCGATTTCCTGATATCATATGCTGCAGTCTCAAGCTAGATTAAACTAGGCAAGACAGAAATAAAAAAAAATAAAAAAATGAACAAATAAATAAAAACACCCAACGAATTATTAGGGATATATATTAAAAGAAAATACGAGTGTGCAACAATTTCTTGCATCTACATCCAAACATTCAAAATTGTTTCACTTTATTAAATTCAGACGAACAAAATAAATTAGAAAATTTCAGTTATTACATCCTCTTCACGTAAAACAAAAACTCCTCACTTTGCTCGTCCCTAAAAACCACTTTATAACAAACTTTCTTTGCCCTTTCGATCTCGAATAAACTCGTTTGCATAAACTAATAGATAGAGTTTAAATTCCTTTTTGAGCAGGTTTTATAAAGCAGACATTTGTTACAGAGCGAATGTGAAAATATTTTATCTATTTTTGAAGCAAAATATCTTTAGGTAAGCTGATTCTATTTGCTTTCTAAAGATTATTAGTAATTGTATACGAGGTAGTTAAGTGAAATATACATAGTAGAAATGTCACAAGACGCTTAACTTTCACAAAAATTAATTAGATTTCATCTTCATTATGTTGATTTAATTCTCTTGACGTAAAATATTGCATTTATTTAATGCTAAAAGTGAATAATTTTATTTACATCTAAACAGAGGAAAAAGTCAGATCACAGAATGGCAGTATTAACAAATTATTTATCACATATTTTACCGTACGTATTTTGAATTAATTTTAAGTTATTTATAGTGTATCTTTTGTGAATACGACCTCTCTGCAACGAATAAACAGCATACATAAAGAAGTAACATATCATATTACATCGAAACCAGGCCAGCCGTTACTGAGTTCTCCATTTTTAATTGCATTTCATTATGTTCCTCTTAAAGGTTAAACTGTTGTTATAATATTATGATCCACTGCTGCCATCTGTAGACTGATCAAGGAAACATTTATTTGTTGCAAAATAACTTGACTGCTTTAAAGAAATGCAGTAAACTCTGTAATGTAACTCTTAGGTAAGAAAAAGGAGTGAAAAATGCCCCAGTATTGGAAAATTGACAGAAAAGAAATTCCTGAAGTGAGAATTCTTTGTTGAGCCTCAAAGAGGTTACTTCTCAAAATAGGAAGGAAAACTTAATTCCAATTCCCGGATAAAGAAAAAAAACCGAATGGATGGAAATAATAGTTACCTTAAAATAAATTCTCTTGTAATGCTAATATATATATATATATATATATATATATATATATATATATATATATATATATATATATATATATATATATATATATATATTTATATATATATATTAGTATTTAATACTTTCTAAGGTCAATAACTTCATAATACCTGAATGAAATAGATAACAAATACATTCAATTTATTCTTATGTAAAAGTGTTTAAGATGAAGAAACTTTTTATGGGCCTTTTATTTAAGATTTTCAATTTGCATATTAGTAAAGTAACAAATGCTTCACCTAACGAACGTTCAATTCCGTGAATGTGCGGTTCTGTCAGGATTCGAGTTAATTAAACCTCTGAAGAAAACAATACTGGGAATGTTCATTATCACTGTTTAAACCAAGTGATTTCAGAAACTAATTACCTACAACTTATTTAACTTTCGGCCAGCTAATTAAATATTTGCAACGTGTGGGGAAGTGAAGGCAACTCAAAACTTTGGAATTAGGCGATGGGAAATATTTCTGTTTGTCCGGGAAATCAGCTTAAGGTATGTTTTATTTGTGGGATATTGGGTATATTTAAGACGTGAGAACGGCTTAATCTAACTCATTGATTGTTAACATTTTTGGTGTTCTAGACCCCCTTGATGATCTGTTTAAAGCTAAGGACTCACCTTCTGATAATAAATACCCATATATACAGAGGCTGTTCGCACATTTTTTAGACGATTTTGGTAAGCGGTAATAAAAAATCGTTTGCTGCAAAAGAAATAATTGCAATTGTACTATGTTTTTAAAAGTCAAAATTATCGTCTGCGGCTTGAAAGTTTTGTTTTTATTCAAAATGGCGTTTTTAACAAAGCAGTGGTTCGAAGACTACATTTATGCTCTTTCCGAAGAGAAATATGCATACTCCGTTATCCAAAAACGATGTGAGAGTCATGGTTTTGTGATATCTAAAGCGTCGATAGGTAATATCGTCAACAAGAAAGGGAAAAAACGTCAAATTGGAGCCTCAAGTGGGACAAAAATTCCAAACAAGTATGCAAGGAAAAAACGGACATCTTCGACTATTGCAAAGGTACGTTGTTTAATGTTAAAAGAAAATCCCCCTAGTCAAAGGACAGTTGCAAAATCATTAAAATGCTCAGTGTCCACTGTAAACAAAATGATAAACGTTGATTTAAATCTTAAGAAAGTGAAAAAAACGCAATGTGCATCGTCTTCTTCCAAATCATATCGCTGAACGCAGGACACGCTGCAGAATTCTATATGAGAAACACTTATCCAAAGTAAAATGGAAAACAATTGTCACAATAAATGAATCATGGGTGTATTTAAATGATTGCAACAAAAATAGAGCCATTTATTATCATAAAAGGGGAATGAAATACCATCGCTTTACCCACAGTGCCATCAATCTGTGAGACTCCATCAGGACAAAGTTAGCAGTCACACATGAAAATCCACTGTAAATTTCCTAAAAGAAATGGAACAAAAAACTGGTATCAAGGCCATACCCTTCACTGATATCCCTACAAAATCTCCCGATGTATCACATATGGATTTTTGTGCTTTCGGACTTTTAAAATCTGCATTATCTAAACGTCGTTCCAAAACCCTTACAGGACTCTGGAAAGCTGTTCAGGAGGAATGGGATAGAATACCTCTTCTGACACTTCAAAAGGCATTATTATCCTGGAAATTGCGGTGTCGAAAGATAGTTCAGAATAAGAGATGTCAAATAGAACATTTAAAACACAAGAATTTTATGT
>OU015490.1:111487960-111575460 GCA_907164885.2 Dolomedes plantarius
GGAGGATGCTCATCTGCTTTAGCAGATATATACCTTCACTTTTATGAAAGAGGTGTAATGATTCTAAATGAACTTATGTTTTTCCGATATGTAGATGATATACTCATATGTTTTAATGAAAACTTAAATGAAATAGATATTAATTTTTACCCTAAAAATCTTAAACTAGTGGAGACTGATAAAGATAACTATGGAAATTTGGTATTTTTAGACTTGAGTTTAAATGTTAATCAAAATCTAATATCATACTGTCTATATGATAAACGCGAGTTTTACAACTTTAAAACTGTTAGGATTATGAACTGGAATAATGCTCTACATTTAAATATTAAACGCAATATAGTTACTAACCAGTTAATACGTTGTCAACGATTACATTCAAACAAAAAAACTATGGACGTCAGTATAATTAAATTCTTAACTATAGCTATTGACCAGGGTTTTCCAGTCAATTTCCTCGTATCTATTCTAACCCAGTTTTTTAATCTAGACAATAAAGATTGTATGAATCGTTTTAAAATAAGTTGGCAACACTAAAAAAATTTCCCTAATACGGCGATATTTATCCCTACTTTGTCTATAAAATGTGAGTGTGCAAGGGTTTCGTGTCTCTTTGCTTGGTGGGAGCTAAGTATTTTGTATATATATAGTGTATATGTTAGTGAATAATTATTTTGTTAATTAGTATTATTCTATTTCTGTAACTTAGTATTAAGATTTTTTTCATTCTATTCATCTTGTAATTATGTTTTAGTTGACTACATTAGTAAACTATCTGGTTTAACTTATCTATTTCACCTAAAATATTTTTCCTCTTCATAATTTTTTTATTACTGTCTTGGTGTTATAGCCGACCTCCGGGAGTGTTGCCTGGCTTAAAACATGTTTAACCGGAGTTGGGGGGTCACAACACCCCCCCCCCCAGTCATCAACTATACCACCTCCAATTCCGTTTTTTGCCTATTTATATATGTCAATCTTATTTCAGGTTAGAGGAGTATTATATGGTCACATCTGCCCTTTTAATTATCTTAATTTTAAATATCTCTCTCTCTATATATATATATAGTGGGATGGGGGGGACTGTAGTAGCATTTAGACTATCTTTCTTAAGCCTCTAACATTTACTGAGATCAATTTCTTCATAATTTCCGTATGAAAAAAAATAACAAATGCATTCAGTTTACTCATATGCAAAAGTCCTGATTAATATCCCTGATTATATATACTGATTAAATTAAATTCTAAATGTTAAAATATGTTTTTCCTTTTGGACTCCCATTGTCACAATAAATATGTTCACAAGTATATATCTGTCTGGTTCACTTAACTGTTTTGAGGTTAGGTTATATTGTATACTACACTTTTCAAAATAACGACACGCAAGAGAGATAAATCAATGGTCTGCATTGTGGTGTAGTATAGTTATTGATTAATTTGGACGACACACCTGGAGGACTCGCTTATGGAACACCGTTTTGCTACTAAACTGAGGTTTTCGTATCAAATTAAATAGTTTAAACTATAGTGCAGTTAAGTACAGACCTGTATTGTACACATGTATAAAACTTCTGTCATGGATTCGATGTTTTTTTGCTTCTTAGTAACAGAATATTTGAAGCTGAAGTTTAACTTAATTCTTCGAGTAAGTTAATTGAGAGTCCAGTCAGGGTAAATTAATTGAGAGTTAAGTTGAATTAGCAAAAACTGGCTTGGAGAGATAGAGATCTGGCACAGCAATTTGGGTTTTCTGCTACTGTGGTAATATTTATATATATATATATATATATATATATATATAAAGGGTGGTTATAATTAAACTTCCCCTATAAACAGCATCCTACAACTCAACCGGGTGAATGGAATGTAACCACATTGGGTATATAGACTATACACGGGATGCGCTCACGGAATTTTGAAAAAAAAATTCAACAATGTCCTCCAGATGGCGCTTTTCAGGGAAAAACATTAAATATAACAAAATAAACGACCAAAACGGAATACATAAACAATATTAACAATTCAGAACAATATTTATAAGCAATAAAATTTAAAACCGGGAAAAGCAGTTGGTTTTATGGAAAAAATCTCGAAATTTGCATGCATGCAAAGAAGAGGAAGCGTTATGCAAAACAGGTCTGGGTATAAAACATTTGCAGAAGTTGTCATGTTTTATTTCCATGTTTCCGGCTGTCATGATGACGGTATCTTTAGTTGACCGTGCGTTATCGGTAAAGCTGTTTTAGGAAAACAAGGATCGGAAAGTCAGAGATGATTATACTTGCACAGATCATAACGCAATTAGCTTTCAAGTAGAATTGAGAGATATTATAGAGCGTTAAATTGACAACCCCAGGTGGGAGATTAAAAATTTGAGATGGATTCAATTTAGAGTGGAGTTAAGAAAGAGTTTAAAAGAGTTTAAAAGTAAAATGACAGACTGCGATATTGATGAATGCATTAGGAAACTAAATACAGTTATAATATATTTATGTACGAAGCATAGTAAAAAGAATATTAGGAAAAAAGATCGCATGGCCTGTTGGTGGACAGAGGAACTCACGATAGAAATGAGGAAAACCTGAGCTTATAGTAGAAGACGATATCAAAAAGAAGTAGATCCTACATAAATAAATAAATTAAGAATGAAATATTAAAGAATGAAATAAATTATTTAAGAATGAAATATTAAGGAAATCAGGGCTAAATATAGAAAGCTTTTGAGTAAGGCTAAAATGAGTAAGTTTGAGGAATTCTTGAATGGCTTAACAGTTAGGAACACTTCTGGCTCAGTAAAAATCATTATAAAGGAGAAAAGGCAAAATGCGCTGGAAATGATCATGGGGGGGAAGATGGTGTTTAAAGAGAAGATGAAGAAGATATTGGGAAGGAGTTGGAGAGGTATCACTTTATTAGTGAAGAAGAGATCGAATTTGAGGAGAGAGCTGAAGAAAGTGGGGAAATTACTGAGATAACTAAAATGGAGATCGAATATAACTTAGAAAATATAGCCTCTAGCAAGGCACCGGGCCATGCTGGGATTACGCATAGTATTATAAAGGAGGTACATAGAGCTGATGATGAGATATTGTATAGCATTTTTAATAAGTGCCTCGACGCTGGTTATTTCCCTAGAGAATGGAAACGGGCCAGAGTATTATACTTACCAAAGGAAGGGAAAGATCTGAAGCGTCCGAACGCATATCGGTTGATTTGCTTGTTGCCCGTAATGGGTAAGCTATTTGACAAGATACCACCAATAGACAAGTGATCTATCTGGAAAAGGAAAATAAGCAATCGAATGAACAGTGTGGTTTTAGGAGAGCGAGGAGCACAATTAGTGCGTTGAACAATGTTATGAAGATTTGTAAGGAGAATAAAAATAATGGTGAACATACATGTTTAATATCGCTGGACTTTAAAAATGGACTTTTAAGTCCATAAGGAAAAAGAGTATAAAGGGTGCCCTTAAGAATTTGAAGATAAATATGTCTTTGAGAAAGATCATAATTAGTTTTTTAGATGAAAGAAAGGTGATTTTGAAGAAGGGAGATCATGCCTATAATGTTGGTGTGCCACAGGGTTCGTCCCTGGGGCCTGTGCTGTGGCTAAACTCCATTAACGAGCTGTTAGAAATGCGAAATGAGCAAAACCATTACCATATACAGGCCTATGGTGACGATGTGATGATACTGATCAAGAGCACAGTTGCGTATAAGTTCACTGAATTGGCTAAATTAGTGCTTGATAAGTGTGAAGAATGGGCAAGGAAACACCAGCTGCAGTACAGCATAGATAAGTGCTGTTATACGATCTTAGCATGTAAAGGGAATATTAGCAGAAAGCTGCCTATTAGGCTAGAGATTGAAAGCCTTAAATATAAAAAGGAAATAAAATATAGAGGTGTCATCTTAGACCTTAAACTGAATTTTCTACAACATCTTGAGACGGTCAAAGGGAAGTCAATTAAAATTCTGTATAAACTGGTGCGCTTGGTGAAAAAGACGTGGGGATTG
This sequence comes from Dolomedes plantarius, assembly GCA_907164885.2. NCBI lineage: Eukaryota > Metazoa > Arthropoda > Arachnida > Araneae > Dolomedidae > Dolomedes > Dolomedes plantarius. Next base: position 111,491,977 of record OU015490.1, read on the forward strand.
GAACCTGAAATCATTAAGGAAATTTACAGAATAGTCATTGAAAAAAATTTATTATATGCCTCAGAAGTGTGGTTCAGAGACTAAGAGAAATTTAAAACTAAAATTAGGCAAGCGCAGAGACCCTCATTGCTAGCTATTACAAAGTGCTACTCTACGGTTGCAACCGATGCCTTAAACGTACTGGACGGCTGTGTCCCACTCGATATTAAGGCTAATGGAAATAATCAGCTGAATGAGCTATTTGAAGAAAGTAAAGAGATCATGATTGGAAACGAAGTATTTAATAATGCCAATTGTGAAATCAGTATTAAACAGATAAAGAATATAGAAGATATAATGAAAATTAAATGGTCGTTAGATGCTAAGCTGATTTCGGACCATGTGTTTTACACAGACGGGTCGAAAATTCATGACAGAGTGGGCTCGGGCGTTGTTTAGTATTATAAAGAAGAATGGATAGAAGTTTATAGAGAAAGAATTATTGGCGGTAACTCATATTTGGCGGAGGTGCGGGATATTCAGAAAGTGCTGGAGATTATGAAGGACAGAGGTTTGAGAGAAAGCGATGTGTATACGGTTTCTAGGAGTGCCCTGGAGGCATTAGGCACTTATAATTATAAAGGGGCTGAGGTGGAAAAAATTAAAAGTATCATTAGTAGAGAAAATTTAAAATTAAACTTTCATTGAGGTCAAAACGCACGTCGGTATAAAGGGAAATGAAGAGGCAGATAAAGCCGCAAAAGAGGCTACGGAGTTAGAAGAGACAGAAACCAATTATAAGTATAATCGGAAGTTAGTAAAAAGAAAGATAGAACACCATGAGAAATTGGAATGGCAATCTAACTGGGATAATTCGAGTAAGGGAAGAAGTGTATATAACATCTTTAAATATGTTAGTGAAAGCAGACTGTATGGAGATTTTATGATCAATCAAGCCATTACTGAACATGGGGGCTTTGGCGCTTACCAAAAGCGCTTCCATAGGAAGGACGCCCATGTGGGGCCATTCAAACGGTCAAGCACTGTTTATTCGAATGTGACAATTATAACATCATTAGAAGAAATTTACCAAGAGGATTTGAGAATTGGGATCTGTATAAGATCTTTAGTGGCTACTATTGTAAGAAAGCTATTAAGAATATTGTGCGGGATCTTATAGACCAGCATTTGCCATTTTCGCCCGTGGTTTCTTAGCCTCTTATTGAGCTATTTTGATTTGTCTTCATTTGTTTATTTCATTTTTATTTTTTTCCCTATGTTTTATATTTCTATGCATATTATTTTGTGAACAAATTTAGTTATAACAAGTACATGCAACTAGTTACAAGTATTTAAAAAAAAGGGATTCTGCATTAAGTGCGGAACACCTTTTAACTGTGAAAATAATCACATAGGTAATTCTATTTATTGGTAAAATAGTTTAGTACGATGACAATGTTATGAACACGTACCTTGATCGGCTTTGTACATATTTGCTTAAATAAGTTAGTATCAATGTATATTGTATTATAGTATTTTGAGAATTTAATTTCGTATTATAGCTAAGATAATAGTATTGCATATTTGTTTATTATATCGATGTTGGAAATGTGTCTATTATTGGAACAAAATTATGTTTATGTGAAATAATAATGCGACTACAATATGTGTAAACTTGTTTAATAATGTAATTTAAAATAATATTAAGTGTTGTAAAGTCAGTATAAAATATGTGAATATATAAATCGCCGAACAAGATTTTCGCTGAGGTCGGTGTAATTTTCAAACTTACGAAAACTAGGGGAATTCTTCTGCTGCCGTACGTGAATTTCGTCGCATAAAAAAAAAAAATACGGCGTGGACCAATGTCTACTAAAGGTGTCCAGTCTATGATTGAGAGATTTGAAGAGACCAGGAAATTAGGAGTTTAGCCTGCAAGAGGCCGTAAATCTGAGACTCCGGGGGTTGTTGATGCAATATCTGCGGCTATTGCTGTAGATATTGTGGAGTTTCTCGAGAGACAGGCTATCCTTAGAGCACCGTCCGGGAGGTGCTCAGAAACATGATGCTTTTCTTACCGTACAAGATCCACCATACCCAAGGGATCCTCATTCGCAGTTAGTTTTCTGAACAGAATGACTGTTGAACTGTCATGGTCGTGGAATATTCTGTGGACGACGAGGCTCATTTCTCCCTCAATGGGACAGTCAACACACAGAATTGTCGCATTTGGCTAAGGAAAATCCACGGATGCACAATGAAATTCCCCTACGTTCTCCAAAGTTGACTGTCTGGTGTTGATTCACGGCGACATTCATCCTTAGGCCATTCTTGTTTGAGGAAATAATTGCACATGGTCCTCTCACATGTTTTGTTACGGGCCGTCGGTACCATGACAGGCTGCAACCGTTTGTTGTGCCGCAACTACAGCAAAAGCAGTGACTTACATCGAACATTTACCTGCAGGATGGTGCGCCCCCACATATCCATGGGCCCGTAAAAGCACTTTTGCTCCAACACTTCACGGACGAACGTATTATTAGTCGCTTCTTTAGTAATCCATGGCCACCACGTTCGCTGGTTCTAACTCCGAGCGATTTCTGGCTATGGGGCCACTTAAGAAGTCTGGTTTATCGTGGGGATGTTGCGACGTTGGATGACTTAAAGGACTCCATTACACTGCATGTGCGAAGCATCACAACAGATCAATTACGATCTGCTGTTGAACACACTGTCCATCGCCTTTAAACTTTGCAGATGGCTGTCGGTGGTCACATTGAATAGCTTCCCTTACATCTTCTTGGACACGATTAACAACTGCTCCTATTGTGACATTTCGTCATAATCTGTACCTGTTTTTGCAAACTCATCTGTTTTTTTTCTCAAACAGCAAAATCGTACTGTTATTTGTTTCCTTACCTTTATTCAATGTGGTTCGGGATAAAAAATTAGTCAATAAATGTTCAAATTGTTTACGTATTCAAGTTTGGTCGTTTATTTTGTAAAATTTAATGTATTTCCCTGAAAAGCGCCATCTGGTGGACATTTTTGAAATAAATTTTTGTTTCGAAATTCCGTGAGCGCATATCGTGTATAGTCAACATACTCAATGTGGTCACATTACGTTCACCCGTTTGAGCTGTAGGATGCTGTTTATAGGGGAAGTTTAATTATAACCACCCTGTATATATATATATATATATATATATATATATATATATATATATATATGTCAAAACATTAATTGAGAAAAATTACAGGGGGCTTTAAAATAGCAAAACTTAACATTGAATTCACTGTCAAAACGCATTGAAAAAGGTTTTCCCCCGTTTCGGGAAGTGACCTCGATTCGCGAAAGTAAGTTGAAGTTTCACCGAGGGAATCTATTTTAGATGTAGAGGTTTACCGCTCGAAGATATTGCTGACATAAACAAAAGACTGTTCTGAAAGTTTCTATGTGGTGTTTTCAGCATGGGAAATAGCATTAGACGATTTGAAACAAAGAGTGTTTAACGCAGAGAGGGATAGATTTCGATCGGGGTTGGTCACGCATAGCGAGGCTTGAGATGATGGCTTGGAAGTTAATTAATACGGATTGAATTGATATTAACTATATTCTGAAATAAAACCTTTAGTTGTATTTAAATTATAGTTCTTTGCCACAGGCCTTTATTCACTGACTGCTATTTAGAATAATTATTTAGGGAAAAAGTTAAGATGGAGTAACGTTATATAGGACACCATGATGAAGCTGGGTAAGAATAAGCTCCGTGTCATATATATATATATATATATATATATATATATATATATATATATATATGTCGGACGTTGGTGCTTCACGCCCGATCTATTTAACACATCATTCCAAATATCCTATTAATCATTTTGCAGTCCGTGGTCCGATGGCGAGGCAATGTAGAATCCAAACTCAAATACAGTGACGACAACTCCATTATCATTTACTAACATATTTATTAAATCACTTAATGACTCTCAGCTCCATAACTAAAAGATATGGCTTCCCAATCCCATTAAAATCTGTGCGCCTTCATACACATCCTTTCCATTCCCTAGTTATCCATGGCTCTGCCGATTTTTCTTTGTTTCAACGTTAAAACCAGCGCTCAGTGACGCTCATTACTTATGCGTGATGTCATATCGTACATGTTCTTTTTTTGCTAAACTCAGCATTTCCTTTCTCTTCGACGCTCAAACCACAGATGCGCCAAGATTATATAATGAAAAGGGGAATTTCCCTTTAGAATCTGTGGTTCTTCGGAGATTGAATCAAGCCGACCCATTAATTCCATTTTCACTGCAATACATACGCCGCTTATTTGAACTCCCAGACTTTTTAATTGTTAAATCCTATATTTTAATAACTAAAATCCCATTTTAAGGTCGCGTGATCGCCCCCCATATTTAAGCCTCACATATATATATATATATAATGCGGAGGCACATTGTATGGAGAATTCGCCTTTTGTTATTCACCGTGTGTTTACTGGCTACTTTATTATGACAGCACCATTTAGGTGAGCCAGCATTGTTATCTAAGAGGGGGATGACGCGAAAACGACCAAGCCTTATTCGGGATTTGAACCCAAGCCCACGGCATGGAAACTCCGTGCGCTAACCACTATACAATGTGGGCGACACACACACACACACACACACATACACATACACACATATATACATACATACATACATAAATATATATATATATATACATACATACACACACACACACACACACACACACATATATATATATATATATATATATATATATATATAGTATATATATTGATTGTTCACACCAAAAATAACAAATGTTTTTAGAAAATATCTAAAATTCCATTAGTTGTCTAAAAAATATTCGACATGTCACATAAATAGTATGACTTTCATAACAAGCAAAGCTGGTCAGATCTCCATTTGATAAGAAACCCTATTTTATAAAGAAAATAAATTGGAAATACGAGCGTGGGCATAAGAGATAAAAGAATATTTGAAACGTAAACACAAGTACTGTTTCCCCTGAATTGAAGATAAATGATTTCTCCTGAAACAGAGCTATATATTTGTTTTATGCTTTTGAAATATTTAAGACCTCATAGGAAAAGTATTATTTTAAGGAAAAGCATTTAAGTTGGAAATATGGTTTGTTGAAAGGCAGTACAACATGCTTTCGCACAGGTTATTTGAAATATTTCAAATGTAATCCTATATTTAATGGGTTTTTTCACAGTATTTTAAGATACTTCTATAAAAACTAAGGCTTGTTTTAAATGAGAAGAGAAGCATTGTTATTTCATTTTTATCACTTTGACAGATTATCGTTTCTGTCTTTTACATGATCGTCAAAATTTCTAGTAAAACAAGTTATATAGCAGTGCTTTGACGACGGTAAAATTAATTTAATCGGTAACATCTTAGTGTTTAAAATCTCGACTGACTTTCTCCTTATTTGATAACTTTGGTTCTAAACGGAACATCTGATTCGTAGGAGAATTAAATTACACGATTATTAAATTTTAATTATAAACCGTATGAAATTATAATATTTTGATACATTTTTACAGCAAACTTTAATGACAGAAAATAAAGTTTATAAGACACATATCAGCGTTACGGCTGCTGTGTACTAACCTTATTGGATTCGCTCACCTCAATGTTAATCTATGGAGGAAATGTGTCGAATGATTGCCGACTTGGAATGAAAGATTTTTTAAATGTACCCAGTAATAAAGAAAGAAATTTTACACCTTGGGACATCTTTCATTTTTTTAAAAATGCAAATAATATTTTAAAATTTAAATTATTGGGGGGGGGGGGGAGGAATCTGGTGTAGTGTGTTTTAAACGCTTATAAATTACTTCCGAGGATGAAATTTATAAACTAGGTGCATAAAAGTTCAAGCTATCTGAAAGTACCTTTTCTATTGGATTATCAGCATTTATGTAGCTGTAAATAGTAGACACATTTTCTCCATAGGTTAACACTGAGGTGAGAGAATCCATTAGTCTTAGGCCGTCTGCAAATGGAGCAACTCAAAAGAAACTGTTAACTGACTCAAATCACAAACCAGTCCGTGATGAGTCGTAACCTATGTAATTGAATGGAGCCACGCACACGGCGCAACTGGTTACAAACCCGTCCGACGGGTTCCCTCAATTGTGGCTCCATTCAATTACATAGGTTACGACTCATCACGGACTGGTTTGTGATTTGAGTCAGTTAACAGTTTCTTTTGAGTTGCTCCGTGTGCAGACGGGCTTAGTAGACATCAGGCTAAACTTGTTAAAAGGAATTGCTCTATCAATAATACGCGAACAGTAGGAAAATACACAGTAAGCAATGCAAAAAGAAAGAAAAATATCTAAATAATTTTGTTTCAGCCGCATGGCAGGTTAACTCGAGATGTGTTTTATTTTTCAACTACAGAAGTTTTAAAATAGAAAAAAAATATTTTTATCACGCTCTGGTACAAAGATAACATGCAACAGCTTTACTTTGCTTGCTAAACTAGCGCATCAAATTAAAACTATTTCTCTTTATGAGGCTATTAAACGTAAAAAAATTGCTTAAATTAGAATTGTTTTTACGAGAATTTTTTTTCGAAATTAGCTTCTTTTAAACATAAAACATTATTTTCGAGAAAAGGGATTTCGGATTCCAACGGCAAAAAGTAGTAACTATTAGTATAATTTAGTTTCTGATGTTTTTAAAACAGTTTTTATTGTCTGAGCTTCATCACCGATCGAAACAGATTTAAACTACCTATAAAGAGATGGAGTAATGTCTTTTTATGGTGTATTAGAAAGAGAAGGATATTTGAAGCGAAATAACGTTATCATATTTTAAATACACGTTTTAACATAGTATTAGAAAATCTGAATCTGAATAATTTGTTGTAATTTGCATTTTCGGGAGACACTGAAGTGATTATCTGACTTTGATTTTGAAACGGTAATTTAGATATTGTTTATGGCTGCTTAATTATTTTATTTGGAGATCGTAAAGAACTGAAGGTAGCAGATCCGCATTGTAGCTTTTATTTTCGTCTTTACATAATCTGACAGGTGATGTAATGTAATACAAGTTAATGATTAGAACTAGAAATTGTACATTAATAGAAATTGTACATTTAAATATTATTTATGATGATGTAATGTATAATATATGTATACCTCGGTTTACACGGTAGATGAGTGTTACAACAAATCGTGTAAATCGAAACCATGTAAAACAAGGCATTGCATTCATATTAAACAAGGGGATAGGTGCAAGCCGTAGTTATGTTTGTAATAACACTGTAAAAATACAAAGGGTTTATGCCGAAGTGAAGACAAAGCAATTACACGGTAGACAAAAATACAAAGGGTATTTTTGTCGGACATTGATTTTGAAACGATAATTTAGATATTGTTTATGGCTGCTTAATTATTTTATTTGGAGATCGTAAAGCACATAAAACAATGTGCTTTACGTCATAAAGTAATGTGCAATAATAAATTATTTATTTACATGTGTATTTCAAAAATTAACGTCTTACCTCGTGTAAAACTGAACTAGGAATGACAGTATGGAAATGAAACAAAATCTACTTTAATGACGCCAATGCTAAACGCAACGCAATACACTTGTGACGTCTGTGCAGATAATAAATGAGTGCGTTCAATGCAAAACACTCAAATAATAAAATAATACATCGATATTTTTTGAATTTAGAAAATTTAGAAACCGTGTAAAAGCGAAACCGCGTAAACCGAGTAACGTGCAAATCGAGGGGCAGGTTTATATTTGAGAGTTTCACTTATAATTTCTTTTAAACTTAGTCATAAAACCTCTAAAAATTTCAGATAATCTGTCAGTAAATAACTACTCATAATTACGGACTTATAAAGTGTGGGATTTTTGTCAGAATAAAATACGCAACTGCGTTAAGTAAAAATAACATATAAAATTTCCACGGACCGGGAAGATAGACATTTGTTTAACAGTAGTTCAAACATATACAAGCTACAATACATATAGACACAGACTGACTGACAAGGACATGGCCAAAAAGTTTTCGTGAGTTTCCAAATAGGGCTAAGAAAGCCCTTTACTCTCGGTATGGATATGGGAAGCACTGAAGCATTTGACGCATGGTCCAAGGAGAAATGACAGACTGACTGAAACATGGACATGGACAAAAAGTTTTCGTGAGGTTCCAAATAGGGCTAAGAAAGCCCTTTACTCTCGGTATGGATATGGGAAGCACTGAAGCATTTGACGCATGGTCCAAGGAGAAATGACAGACTGACTGAAACATGGACATGGACAAAAAGTTTTCGTGAGGTTCCAAATAGGGCTAAGAAAGCCCTTTACTCTCGGTATGGATATGGGAAGCACTGAAGCATTTGACGCATGGTCCAAGGAGAAATGACAGACTGACTGAAACATGGACATGGACAAAAAGTTTTCGTGAGGTTCCAAATAGGGCTAAGAAAGCCCTTTACTCTCGGTATGGATATGGGAAGCACTGAAGCATTTGACGCATGGTCCAAGGAGAAATGACAGACTGACTGAAACATGGACATGGACAAAAAGTTTTCGTGAGGTTCCAAATAGGGTTAAGAAAGCCCTTTACTCTCGGTATGGATATGGGAAGCACTGAAGCATTTGACGCATGGTCCAAGGAGAAATGACAGACTGACTGAAACATGGACATGGACAAAAAGTTTTCGTGAGGTTCCAAATAGGGCTAAGAAAGCCCTTTACTCTCGGTATGGATATGGGAAGCACTGAAGCTTTTCACGCATGGTCCAAGGAGAAATGACCGACTGACTGAAACATGGACATGGACAAAAAGTTTTCGTGAGGTTCCAAATAGGGCTAAAAAAGCCCTTTACTCTCGGTATGGATATGGAAGCACTGAAGCTTTTCACGCATGGTCCAAGACGAAATGAATCAAGTAAAAAAAAAAGACTGACTGACTGAAAAATAACATCACATGTATTTATGAACTTATACAGAATCCCAGAAAGAGCCAATAGTAACTTTTAATATGACATCCAATAGAAATCGTTGATACGAGAACAAATCAGAGAGAAATGAAAGAAATCGTCTGCGATTGCATTGCTAACAGTTTTAAAGTCATGATTGAAATAATAAATTAACTTTTCATCAAAGTTATACTTCATCGTTATAACTTTGAACTCCTCATCATCATTATAATTTATCAAGAAATTAAGGGGAATTAAGGGAACTTTTTGAATAGATTTTGATGAAGAGCAGCATTATATTTTTTGAGAGCTCCACTTTTAGTTTCTTTTGAACTGCAAAAGTCAATAAAACCTCTTAAATTTCAGGTATACTATCCAAACACCCTTCTTATAATTGTGGGCTCATAAGGTAAGAAGTTTAAAAGTCATGACTGAAATAAAAAGAATAAGTGTTTCTTAAAGTTATAAAGTATAAATTGGCAACGTTTAAGGGTTTATTCAAGAAAATTACATTTGGAACTACGTTTTTTATTGGGAATTTAAGGTAAATAAAGATTTAAAATTTATTGGCTATCAATTGGAAATTTATTGGTATAATATTATAGAACTTTATTTAACTTATAAACTTTATGTTTTTGAATTTATGTACAATTTTATACACAACTTGCGAAAATCGAACTTGAATTATTGAACTTTATTCAAAAATCAGTGTGTTTCATTGAAACTGTGAAATTTATTGATTAGATCGAATAGGCTTATGTTTGTTCCTTTTTAGAGAAAAAGTATTGCTTCAATTGAGCTGAAATTTTGTATAGATATAGTGGATAGTTCAGATTAAAACATAGGAATATTATTTTTTGAAAATCGGGCCCCGGAGTTTTTTTAATTAATGTTTTAATGGTTTTGCTCCTAAAAGTTGCTTATTTCGACAGCTTCTGCGGCTGTCCTCGCTGACAGCGAGACTATGGGGTCGAACGTACCAAAACCGACACGCGTGTGGCCCCAGACACGATTAAGTGCCTGGCGTAGCCGGATATTTAAATTTTTAATTTAAAAAAAAAGTTATTAAATTTTTTGGCCTTATTTCGTGTTTTTTGTGTGCGGACTCTGTAGCAGATAGGCTATGGGGTCGAATTGTATCAAAATCGGCATGCGGGTGGCCCCCGGACACAATTTAGTGCCTGACGTTACAGTTTACAATAAAAATTTCTTTTGCCATCACCATCAACAAATCCCAAGGTCAAACATACAAATATATTGGACTTGACTTATGGGAAGATTGCTTTAGTCATGGACAATTATATGTGGGTCTCTCTAGGTCAGGAAATGCGGAGAATCAATTTATTTTAAAACCTCAGAAAAACGAAAAATGTGGTATATCATGAAGTTTTGAAATAAATTATACCTACCTAATATCAACTTAAGATAGATAATTGTTCAACCCGGATAAAGTCGGTACGGGCCGCTAGTGTGATATAAAATCATGAAAACAAATACAAGTTTGAAAAAAAATTTTATAATACTTTAAAATAGAGGTAATTTTTTATAAATTTTTAGCACAATTCAGTGCTTTCGCCAGAGACCATCCACTCAATTTAACTAAATATATATTAATTTCCTTTGTACTTTATATTACTGTGATACTTACCCGTGTTCTGAAGTAAAAGTTTTACAATATTTCCAAAAATCACTGAAATATACCAAAACGGCTAAAAAAACACTGATTTTTTGTGTTTAATTACCTTTTTATAAGTACAGGTACTTGTAGAAGGATTAAAGTAACACATATAACTTAGCTTTTATTTCAAAACATAGTTAGTAATATGTAAAACACTACTGCAAGTTTTCATTAAACTATATTAAAAACTTTTTAAATTATGTTTACAAAAGTAACTGAAAAATGAGTTTTATAGAAAATGCATTTAAAGATGCTACAACCCCGTATTTTCATATCGCTTGCGGTTTGTTAAACTATCAATAAATTGTTATCCAATAATCATACGAATAAAAGTAAAGCAGTTTCAGAATCCTAAAAGATTGGTCTTTGAAATAGAGTAATAATTTTTTTTCGAAATTTTGCACCAAAACAGCCATTTAAATGTATGCAGATACCTTAAAAAATGAAAATCCACAAGATTTTCTTTACCAACTGTAGAAATTGTGCAGAAATTCATTTTCTCCAGAACATATTTGACTGTCCAGACAGTGTCCAGAACTCTTTTTCAGTTGCTGTTATCAAGGTTTTTGGACCTATTTAATATTTTTTTCCTCTGCATTATTCCCAGACCCGACCATAACAACAATTATTCTATAAGAAAATTTCAAGGTCACAAAACTTATTAGATGTTGCAAATGAATACATACGTATTTAGTAACTATTGAATATAAATATATACACATTCGTTGGCAACGTTTAACAAATTTAATATTGTCTGTGAAGACTCGTTAATGTTTGATTGATTAATCAGTTTTCTAATAAGCACATTCACCAATTCTCCTTTGTGCTATTCTTCAAGCAATTCCCAGCCAATCTTGTAATTTGCTCCCCAAAAGGAAACTGATTGTATAATTGTTACAGCATCATTTTCCCAACCCAAGTAACACATATCGTTGGCTCAAAAAGCAAACTTTCGCTATATCGTTGGGGAAGGGTTACTGTAGGCAAAACTTCCAGGAAAGGGGCCGACTGCAAAATGGATTGTATAATTGTTAAAGCATCATTTTCCCAACCCAAGTTTCACACACCATTGCCCCAAAAGCAAACTTTCGTTACATCGTTGGGGAATGGTTACCGTAGGCATAACTTCCAGGAAAGGGGCCGACTGCAAAATGGATTGTATAATTGTTAAAGCACCATTTACCCAACGCAAGTAACACACATCGTTGGCCTCAAAACAAACTTTTGTTACTTCGCTGGGGAATGGTTACCGTAGGCAGAACTTCCAGGAAAGGGGTCACAAATTATAAAATGTTGTAGTCCTAAGTGCAAATGAGAGTTCAACTGCTCTCCCTAAGGTTGGATGAACTGCCATGGCAACCGTTGTTTTAACATAACCCCAACGGCCAAATCCAACTGTTTGCCAACTATGCTAAAACGGTTGCCCAGCGATTTTCCAACGGTTTTGTGCTACTTGAGAACTAGCCTGCAAATAATGCAATTTTGTAGCATGAGAAAAACTCTTATTTTTATGTACGCCAGTCATAAGCAAATATTTAAACGCTATCCATTCTTCAATTCTAGGGGTGCTCGGTCAAAATTGAGATGGCATCAGTGTGTGATGTTGGATCATCTATAGTATGCTCCCTTTGAAAGGAACCAAAGATTCTCGCGAATTATGAGCGAATGTCTTCATTGGCAAGTGCCCTGCGTTGACAAACAACTACAACAACAACTATTGATAATAAAATTGTAGAATTTGCGGATGTAATGATTGTGTATACTATTATAGATAAACTATATAAAATTACTATAAGTTGGTGGGAACAGAAATCGCCAAAAAGATCAATTAGGTACTCGTAGACATTTGTTAGTTTTTCTGAAAGTTCGTACTTTACAGAATAGTGTAATTCCACAAAAGGATTACAGAAAGAGTTCAGACATCAGAACAACATCATTATCCTCAAAAACAAATGGTCACTGCCCATTTTGTAAGAGCGATCATTCGTTATTAGAGTGTTCTAAATTCAGTAATCAATCTGTGCAGAAAATAATAAAATTTGGGAAATTTAGCATCTTTTGTTACAGTTGTCTATCTTCAGTACAGAAAGCGAAAAATTGAAAATGTCATAAGTGCAAAGCTTGCTATAGTCCGCAAAATGCATTGTTGAATGTTGGTAGATCTAATATCAGTTCTTCTAAGGCTTACAATTTACAAATGCAGAGCCTCTGAGCTGCCTGTTTCAGTGAGATCATACAATCAAAAAGAAATTAGCAATGTGCGTAACAATACAAATTCTTCGGACTTGCCTGGAAAGCAACCAGATGCATGTGTTTGCACTGGAATAACATGTCTTCGAGAAGAAAACTGTGCTGGGCATTATCAACTGTGCTGCGTGCTACTGAACTCTGGCAGCCAGGCTAATTTCATAACAGAAGATTGTGTCAATCGCCTCTGTTTGCTGTGGAGGAGGGCAAAAGTTACAGCTTCGTGCCTCGGGTCTGCAGCTTCGTTTATCAGTGGCAAAATGCGATTAGAGTTTTGCCCTAATTTTAGTGTGGTCCGGTTATAGTAATAAGCTAAATTATAGGAAACTTGTCTCACTGTTCTATCCTATTAGACCTAAACAAAAGGTCATTTCTACATTTCGCTGTAGATTAAAAAACTGCCAAAAATCTCATGTAGAATTTTTTTGTGTACGTTACCTAAATGAAAAATTTCTCACTATTTTTCATGTATGTTTGTAATAAGAACATTCGTGTCAAATGCAGCTTAAGTTCACATAAACTTTGAAATCCGCTCAATTTTGCATAATTTGTTATTAAGCCATAAAAATACCATTCTTCTTACATATTATCGAACAAATGTCAAAAAATACGAAGACTCGTTCAGTACTTATTGATTTTGTCATACTACGAATTTTATAAAGTTGTTTTCTATTCATCCCTCCCCCAATCAATAAACAAACAAATTTCACCATAATGAGTGAGAGCTTTTAAGGAAATTTTCCCGTCAAAACCAAATAGAAATGTTTCTAAAAATTGTTTTTTTTTTGTTAAAGATTATTTGCTAAGGGTAAATTGGTCATTTAATAAGTAAAAAAACATGTTTATAACACACTTCACTATTTGTCTTTACTAATGTGCGCATGGTAACGGAGACACATCAACATAAACAAGTGAACTGATTATGCTTAAAGAAGTTTCGTTTATGCAGTCATAAAACTCGCGAAGAAATCAGGGTGTATAACATTTAAATGTCGCTTGTTGGTTGATTGGTTAGTTGAGAGCGCCACGGTCAATTTTAGATGCACGATGGCTAATATAACTGGTACCTACATCTTAAAGCTACATCCTAACACCTACGAACATCCATGCCAGTAATGGGACTCAAACCCGCAGACTCTCAAATGTTGCCTCTAATGTAATACTTGAATATTACAGATATTATTTTCTAGTCTGAAGAGAATGAATGTTCCAAAATCTCTCTTCCACAGATGGGAGAACTCGAAGAAAATGAAAGTTCGCTTATTTTACAAGTCCATACTGCTTGCTCTTATGTGCTTCGGAGTAGACATGATTCCCGGATCGACCAAGCATTGCGGACATTTCAGAAAAGTCATGCTATATTTCAATATAATTCTAACTGTTGTTACAATTGCAATGGTCGTAGAAAGTGCAATCTTTGTAAAAAGTCTATCACCTATAAATCTGTCACGATTATTTTTTTATCTTTCGGGGATGGTATTCAAATGTACGCTGTTTAGAGACAGAAAACGTATATTGAAATTAATATTACATCTAGAAAACTTCAAACTACCAGAGAAGCTCTCTTCAAAAATGCAAGAAATGAAGAAAATCGTAAACCTTGCACTAGGCCTTACAATATTTTTATTAACTATTCAGTTCATGTGTGTTTTCTACAACGACTCAAAACTGTACATACAAGAAGGTAAAGATATAACTCTAATGAGTTTAGTTCTGAAAAAGCTTAACGTACAAGTAACGAAATATGTTCTATATTTAGATTTCACGCTGAAGACTGTTGTAACATTTTTTTATAGCTGGTGCCCCTTCTATTTATTTATAATACTTTTCTATATATTATCGTGGCATTTAAAGGAATTGTTAACTAACTTCTTAGAGGAAGTAAATACTTCTAGTTCATTTTCCCAAATGTTTGAATCATATAAGAATTTATACTCTTTGATTCGGACAGCTGACAGAAAACTGAGATCCGTGCTTTTCGCATCAGTTATATATGTATCTACTTATTTGTATTTTGCAGTGTTTAACGTCATGCGCATGGACATATCAACTGGTTTCATTTTGCCTATGTTCACAATAATGTCAACAGCTTTAGTCTTGTATATAAAGATAAATATCGCAGCAACCATTCCAGAGATCAATGGTGAAATTCACAACTCTGTTCTTCATTTGCCACATGACGAAACACATTCAGTGGATAAGTTCTTCTTGACTATGAACACTCAACAAGAATTAGGATTAACATTAGGCGGTGTTGTGTTAATCAAAAGAGGCTTATTTCTAACACTACTAGGGACAATATTTACATACTCTTTACTCATCAATTCTTTTCCAATTTGAGTAAATATTCTTATTCTTCTCTGAGCATTTTGTTAATAGACCCATTGCAGTATGGATAGTTACGATGTGTCTTTTCATGTGGTTGAAATCGGAGATATGAGCAGAGCGTGTTACTTAAGCTGGAATATTCCTAGAAGCAGTGACTATGGGACACATCTTGGCTTTCAATACTCAGCAAGAAATAGAATTAACATTGGGCGGTGTTGTGATAATCAAAAGAGGCTCTTGAAAGAACAAGCACTGAGGTCCATTCTTCTAATGAAATAATGCAGTTTCTTCGTTCAAATCTAAACGTTATCCAGTGCTACTGTAATGGCCTTAACAGCCGCTTGAACGTGCATTTTAACTTATAATTGTTTGCTTTTGCACTTATTCTCTGATAACCGGGTAGGCACATGTTCTATCGACATTTCCTCATTCTATACATCTAATCAGATGGCTACTCTATTACGGTCACATCTTAAAGTTGAACCAACATCACTCTGTATTAGGGAACAGCACAAGAACATCCATGACTGAGTCGGAAATCTTCTTCATTTGCCACATGAGACAGCATCTTCAGCGGATATGTTCTTCTTGGATATGAACACTCATTAAGAACTTGGATTAATGTTAGGTAGTCTTGTGTTAATCTTAATCCACCAACAACACTCTAAAAACAATCATCACACTAAAAGAGGATTTTTTCTAACACTAATAGGGACAATATTGACGAGTATCCAAACAAATCCTCTATAGCTCGAAGTATGTCCTATTAGGATCTCTTCATATATAATACGTCAGCGGCAGAGTTAGTCGCATTGAAATGCATTTAACAAATTTCGAACGACAGATTACCAACGACGGAAACAAGAGGCGTTTGTGTCGTGTACCCAATGGCTGTCCATACCATTACACCAGGTGCAGAGTCTGTATGACAATATCGAATGCAAGCAGTCCACGTGCACTCTCCTCGGTGCCGCCAGACACGTATACGTCCATTATGACGCTACACGAAGAACCAGGACTGTCTGAAAAGACGACGTGTAGCCACTTCTGTATCCAGTTTTGTTGTTGGGCGCACCACTGTCGTCCCGCGTCCCTATGCTGCAGTCTCATGGGAAGCTGCAATAATGGTCGCCGTGCAGACAGTCCGTGCTGTTCCAGACGTCGTCGCACTGTCCGTGCGGATACGTTTCGTGCTGCAAACAAACCCATTTCCTGACACAAGGTCCGTGATGTGGCTTTACGATCCTGCAAGGCCAACCTTACAACATGTCTGCCCTGTCGGGCGTTAGTGGCGAGAGGCCGCTGAGATACTGCATGGCGTTCAGTGTGACCCATCGGAAGACATCGATTCCATATTCGCATGACAGTCGTTGGATTCCGACCAATACGAGTAGCAATATCGCGGAACGATAAACAGTACTCCCGAAAGGCCACGATCCTGCCGCAATCGAATTCTAACACGTTCTTATAGCCGTTTCTCCTTCTCATACGAGGCAGAACAGTATCTTCTTTCTAACAACCAACATTCAAATGCGATTTCCGAATGAGAAACCCGCTGCGTAACTTTTCTTTTATACAGAGATTGAGATGCAATTTCTTCTTCGTGCGTGGATCAATTGCGCATAAATGCAAATAATTTGCATAACCTAGCATCTTCTTCATTTCATGCAAATCTAACATTTGTATCAGCACTCCTTCATGGTGTTTCAATTTTAATGGCCAGCAGTGTATAATCCCCTGGAGAAACTCTTTACTGAGTAAAATTTCTTTTTCATGTCAGTTTGAAATAACAATGTCACTGCCGCATACACGCAAAGTTTCCGTGAATTTCAAAATCTGTATTTCTTATCTAATTGTTCTTAAGTCGTAGTGGATGTTATGATTTTAAAAAATATCTTCTTCATACGTTCAAACAAATGTAAAAAATATAAAATATAGTACTTCAAATTTCGAACTTTGTCATTACTGCTATTTTATAAATTTACTTCCTATAGATCCATACCATAATACTTAATAAAGAAACTTTATGATGATGATGAATGATAGCTTTTAAGGATATTAGATTAACGTATTAAGTTGTTATACATTTCTAACAGTCCGGAACAACGTATTTACCAAACACAAATCAATAGATCTTTTTGGCCATTTAGTAATTAAACAAAAAAGTTCATAGTACTATGCAATATCACGTATTTGGTCAATTGTGCATGACACGGAAACACTTCATCACAAACAAGAGAATTGGTAGTATGTAAAAAAAAGTTACGTTCGCGCAGTCGTACAATCAGCGGGACTGCCAGAGCGTGCAAAATTCAAGCGTTGCTTTTGCGCAATTTATTAAAGAGACTCTGACAAACCTGAGAGTAGAATGAGTGGTGTAAAACATCTTTTCTACAGAAGAGGGGAAGACTCGAAGAATATGGAAGTTCGTTTATTTTACAAACCCATACTGTTTGCGCTTATGTGTTTCGGAATAGACATGATTCCTGGATCGGCGAAGCGTTGCGGTTATTTCAGAAGAACCATGTTCTCTATGAATATAATAGTAAGTGCTTTTGTACTGGCAGTTGGAATTGAAAGAGCGGCCTTCACTAAAAATCTATCAGCAGCAAATTTATCACCACTATTTCTCTACCTTTCGGGAATGCTTTACAAATATACGCTTTTTAGAAAGAGGAAAGAGATAATGAAATTACTATTACAACTAGAAAACTTCAAACTATCAGAGAAGCTTTCTACGAAAATTCGAGAAAAAAGGAAAAATTTAAAAATTGCACTAGCTTTTACGACACTAGTTTTAACAGTTCAACTTTTGTTTATATTTTGTAGTGTAAATGGAAACTTTCATTCAAGTAAGAATGAAACTATCCTCCCTATAGTTCTGAAAAAGCTTAATGTCAAAGTGACAGATGATGTTCTCTATATGGATTACGTTCTGAAGTCTGCTGTCTTTTTATATCATAGCATATGCCCATTCTATTTCTATACAATCCTTTTCTATGCATTATCGTGGCATTTAAAGGAATTGTTAACTAACTTCTTGGAAGATATTAACATTTTTCCTTCCTTTACTCAAATGTTTGAATCATATAAGAATTTATATTCTTTGATTCAGACCGCTGACAGAAAACTGAGATCCGTACTATCCGCATATGTTATATGCCTCTCCACTTTTCTATATTTTGCAGTGTTTTTTTTCATGCGCGTGGAAATGAACAATAATTTATTTATGGCTCTCTCCTCAATAATGCAGATAATTTTAATCTTATATATGAAGATAAATATCGCTGCAACTATTCCGGAGGTCAATGCTGAAATTCATAACTCTGTTCTTCATTTATCATATGACAAAACAGCCGCAACGAATACGCTCATTTTGGCTATGAAAACTCAACAAGAACTAGGATTCACGTTGAGCGGTGTGGTGTTAATCAGAAGAGGCCTATTTCCAACACTAATAGGGACAATTTTTTCATATTCATTACTCATTAATTCTTTCTCAGTCCAGTGAATAAGTTCATTATTGTCTGAACATTTTTTGAATGAATTTATGAAGTTTTTAGAAAATTAGGAGACGTTAGCGAAACTCTTAACTTAAGAAGTTTTCCTACAGGCACAGGTCTATGTGATAAGTGACGTCAAGCCTGAAAAGAAAACAATAGAGCCCAATTTTCTTTTGAAATAATATAATTTCTTTGCCTAGGTCTTGAGATTATCAAAGTGTGGCAAAGTTTTCTTTCATCAAGTTATAAGTGGGAAGATATTAAAAAAAATTTAAAATGTCGAATTATTCCTACCTTTATATGTACCAAATTCCATTGATTTCCAAACTTTTGTTTGGCATCTGGAAACTCTATTTGAAACACACTTCTCAAGCTACAAACATATCAACATTGTTTCTTTAAACCATATAAAAATATTTTCCGATTTTCTGTGAGTAGAGATTTCAACTTTTCATTTTGCATCTATTTCGATTTGAATATCTAGATCGATTTGAAATCGGAGTGAGAAAGTGGAAAACACATTTATAAAAAATTTGATTTTCCTTTGATATAGTATTTACTATTGACTATAATACTTACTATTTATATATTTATATTCAATTGATTTCAAACTTTTCAGTTCTTTTTGTTTCTACCTTTTCCCTCTATTTTTGTTGTTGTTTGGCCACCTTGAACTGAAGTGTTGTTCCTCAGTAGAAGCGAGCGCTAGACCATAATTCCTAACTCCCATTGTTCTTCTGGGGGAGGCATGCCTTTTACATCCCCATTAACGCTTACATGCTCAGAGTTCTGTATAACTAAAGTTATTTTCGTATTCGAGTATAAAAGTTTAAGAAAACTTAATTAGTGACTTTAGTTCAAGACGACAGTCACAAGTAATTCTCTATAGCCTGAAACATGTCTTACTAGACTTAAAATACATACCTCATTTACATTTTGCGATGGATTCAGATGCTGCTATATAAATACCATAGACACAACTTTTTTCTATGTAAATTTCTTTATCATGTCTGTTTATAATAAGTTTCAGTACCACATGTAGCCAAATGTTTCATGAATTTTAAAATACGCCCTTTTTTAATAATTTTTCATTAAGTCAAAATGCATTGTTAGATAAACTCATTAAACTCTTCAATATATTCTAATAAAAATATGGAGATTCAATCAATACTTCAACATACGAACTGTACCATTACTGTTATTTCAGAAATTGATTTTCTATTTTTTCATGCCATAATACTTTTTGATCAAATTATAGGATGATGATGTATGATAGCTTTTAGGAATATTAGTATCTTATAAAGTGGTATACTTTTGTAACAATCCGAAAGAAAGTATTCACCAAAACCAGATCAATAGATCTTTAAAAAATTATTTGATTACTTTATCGCTAAGGGAAAATTTGGCCATATAAAATGTAGACAAACAAGTTCATAATACTTTACAATATTAGGTACCTGAACAAGTGGGCATGGCACTGAAACACTCCATTACGAAGCAGAGAATTGATAGAACAAAATGTAGCTCCGTTCGTGCAGGCGTAAAACCAGTCGAACTGCGACATTCTGCAATGTTGAAGTGTTGCCTGGAATGTGAGCCTGACACATTACACAAGATATTAAAGAGCGTATGAGAAACCTGAGAAGAGAATGACTGTTCGAAATTCTCTCTTCCACAGATGGGAGGACTCAAAGAAAATAAAAGTTCGGGCATTTGACAAGCCCATACTGTTTGCTCTTATGTGTTTCCGAGTAGACATGATTCCCGAATCAACCAAGCGTTGCGGGCATTTCAGAAAAATCATTCCGTCTTTGAATATAATTCTAACTGTTGTATCAATTGCAATGGTTGTCGAAAGTGCAACCTTTCTAAAAAGTCTATCACCTATAAATCTGTCACGATTTATTTTCTATCTTTCGGGGATGCTATTCAAATGTACGCTGTTTAGAAACAGAAATCATATATTCAAATTAATATTACATCTCGAAAACTTCAAACTACCAGAGAAGCTCTCTTCAAAAATGCAAAAAAAAGAGAAAAAGATCAACCATGCACTAAGCCTTATAATATTTTTAATAACTATTCAGTTCGTGTATCTTTTTAACAAATCAGCAATGCACGTAGACCAAAGTGAATATAGAAGTGTAATGAGTTTAGTTCTGAAAAGGCTTAACGTACAAGTAAAGCAAGATTTTCTTTATTTAGATTTAACTCTCAAGGCTGTTGTGACATTTTATTATAGCTGGTGCCCCTTCTATTTCTTTATAATACTTTTCTATATCTTATCGTGGCATTTAAAGGAATTGCTAACTAACTTCTTAGAGGAAGTTGATACTTTTCGTTCATTTTCTCAAATGTTTGAATCGTATAAGAATTTATTCTCTTTGATTCAGACAGCTGACAGAAAACTGAGATCCGTGCTTTTCGCATCAGTTATATATGTATCTACTTATTTGTATTTTGCAGTGTTTAACGTCATGCGCATGGACATATCAATTGGTTTCATTTTGCCTATGTTCACAATAATGTCAACAGCTTTAATCTTGTATATGAAGTTAAATATGGCAGCAAAAATTCCGGAGGTCAATGCTGAAATTCACAACTCTGTTCTTCATTTGCCACATGACACAATACTTTCAGCGGATAAGTTCTTCTTGACTATGAACACTCAACAAGAACTAGGATTAACATTAGGCGGTGTTGTGTTAATCAAAAGAGGCTTATTTCTAACACTAGTAGGAATAATATTTACATACTCTTTACTCATCAATTCTTTTCCAATCCAGTAAATATGTTTTTTCTTCTCTCAGAATTTTCTTAATAGACCCATTGCAGTATGGATAGTTACGATGTGTCTTTTCATGTGGTTGAAATCAGAGATATGAGCAGAACGTATTACTTTAGCTGGAATATTCCTATAAGCAGTGGCTATGGGAGTCATCTTGGCATTCAATACTCAACAAGAAATAGAATTAACATTAGGCGGTGTTGTGATAATCAAAAGAGGCTCTTGAAAGAACAAGCACTGAGGTCCATTCTTCTAATGAAATAATACAGTTTCTTAGTTTAAATCTAAACGTTATCCTGTGCTACTGTAATGACCCTAACTGCCGTTTGAACGTGCATTTTAACTTTTAATTGTTTGCTTTTGCACTTATTCTCTGCTAACCGGGTAGGCACATGTTCTATCGACATTTCCTCATTTTACACATCTAATTAGATGGCTACTCTATTAAGGTCACATCATAAAGTTGAACCGACATCACTCTGTATTAGGGAACAGCACAAGAACATCCATGACTGAGTCGGAAATCCAAATCTTCTTCATTTGCCACATGAAACAGCATCTTCAGCGGATAAGTTCATCTTGGATATGAACACTCATTAAGAACTTGGATTAATGTTAGGTAGTCTTGTGTTAATCTTAATCCACCAACAACACTCTAAAAACAATCATCACACTAAAAGAGGATTTTTTTTCTAACACTAGTAGGGACAATGTTGACGAGTATCCAAACAAATCCTCTCTAGCTCAAAGTATGTCCTATTAGGATCTCTTCATATATAATACGTCAGCGGCAGAGTTAGTCGCATTGAAATGCATTTAACAAATTTCGAACGACAGATTACCAACGACGGGAACAAGAGGCGTTTATGTCGTGTACCCAATGGCTGTCCATACCATCACACCAGGTGCAGGGTCCGTATGACAATATCGAATGGAAGCAGGCCACGTGCATTCTCCTCGGTGCCGCCAGACACGTATACGTCCATTATGACGCTGCACGAAGAACCGGAATTCGTCTGAAAAGACGACTTGTTGCCACTTGTGTATTCAGTTTTGTCGTTGGGCGCACCACTGTCGTCCCGCGTCCCTATGCTGCAGTCTCAAGGGAAGCCGCAATAATGGTGGCCGTGCAGACAGTCCGTGCTGCTCCAGACGTCGTCGCACTGTCCGTGCGGGTACTTGTCGTGCTGCAAACAAGCCCATTTCCTGACTCAAGGTGCTTGATGTTGCTGTAGTATCCTGTAAGGCCGACCTCAAAGGATGTCTATCCTCTCGGGCGTTGGTGGCGCGAGGCCTTTGAGATCCTGCATGGTGATCAGTATGACCTTTCTGAACCCATCGATTCAATATTCGCATGACAGTCGTTGGATTACGACAAATGCGAGTAGCAGTATTGCAAAACGATAAACCGCACTCTAGGCTGCGGTCCTGCCGCTATTGAATCCCGGCACGTTCTGGTAGCCGTTTCTCCTTCTTATTCGAGGCATAACACGATCTCCTCCCAAACAACCATCATTTAAATGTGATTTCCGAATGAGAAACTCGCTGTGTAACTTCCCTTTTATACAGAGTTTGAGATTCTGTTTCTCCTTCCCGCGTGGTTCCATTGCGCTTTAATGCTAATCATTTGCATAACCTAGTATCTTCTTTTCATGCAAATTTGACGTTTGTATCATCCCTCATAAATGGTGTTGCAATTTTAATGGCCAGCAGTGTATAATAAGGTGGGTCGAAAAGAATAAATATTTTTTTTCGGAACGCTTTAGAGCGGAAAAGTTGCCTATTGAAATAAGAAGAAAAATCGCATAAAAAATTAAAATCGGTTAACATCTTCCATTCGCGCATCGCATTTAAAGTTTATGAAAAATTGCAAAAATCACGATATTTTTGTAATTTTTTTGTGTTAAATAAAACTTTTAAAATAAACATGCTTTACTTTTTTATGCTTGTTTTATGGTTCAAATAATCTAAATAAATTAAATTCTGATCAATAATCTAATTTTATTCGTTCGCGCAACATCTTAGAAAAAGCAGAAATTTGTCAATATTTCTCAATTTTCACTGTGTTACACTTCGTTCGTTTTGCTAGAACAAAAGGAACTAGAACTCACTTGAAATAGGTTGAACTGGTTTGAGCTAGATTGATCTGGTTTGAACTAGATTGAACTATGGTGTGGTCCCTCCCTACTCTGCCGCACCCCCCTCCCCTACCAACTCGGGCGTCTACTCGCTACCATGTCCCTCACTCCAGTCTTTCGCTGTCTGTTACAAGTGGTACACGCTTTGGTGCTGTGCGTGACATGTTTGTGCACAAACGTGCCCAAACGTGCACAAATGTGTACAGAGCAAACGTTTACTGTGCAAACGTGCACAGTACAAACAGTGGAACACGTTTGTGCTGTGAGTCTGTGTGCTGTCCATCGTGCAATACTTTCCATTGTTTTGTGTTATGTTTGTTTAACGTTTATGCTAACAACATTAGCTAATGATCAAGGAGTCAAAAACTATACTCACTAGGAGTGTGACTCTAGCCAGGAGTTTTATTGCCCTATATTTGGTGAACCACGAAGTTTCCACCAAAATACGTGCACTGCCAACATATGAATGAGTTATAAGATGCCGTTTGCAAAAGAGATACAATTTGTCACTCGTGACAAAAAACAAAAATGTCAGTTTCTCTATAGTAGCCTCTACGGTAGCGAAACAAATCAAATGTTTGTGTGATAAAGCATCCATTCCTTCATTGTCTGAATGCTGAATTGTAAAGCTTATTAATGTGTATCACGATTCCTATATTAACATATTTAAGACTGGCGTTGCGAAAAGGCAACATTAATTTCTGTATTTTTTAAAGGCATGTTCTAAGATTTGTAGGTCTGAAGTAACATTTTTATTTTATTCTCTATACTTTAATTGATCATAATAAATTTTTTGTTTCCACATTTGCTCGCTCTTAGCACTTGCAAAAAATTGTTTTTTTCTGGTGTTTTGAAAGGGAAAAAATGACTAAATTAAAATAATAACCTTAGATAGCAGCACATGTTAAATTTCCGATTTGATGCTTGTTCCGAGTTTACTAGAGACTAAAGAACAAAATGGCTTCAACAGGTAAGGAATAATTTTTTTTTTATGTTTCCCAATTCCTATTTTTAAAAATGTTGCGAAAACGCAACATCAGTCCAATGTGTATTATTTAAGATTTTGATATGCGGCCTAGTTTTTATGCAGTAGATTGGTATTTTTTTCATTTCAGATAAGTTTGCCTCTAGAAAAAAGAGATTTTTGACATTGGAACAGACATTGGAGTATTTTCATGGGCTAGATGATGATGATATTTCAGAATCGTCCTCTACAGAAGCTAATGATGAACCATAATTCGTCATTATCCCTCCAGATCCGGATGATTTGACGGATGAAGAAGCTATTGATGACAATATTTTATGTGAAAATGTCGAATCCCCTAAAGACATTGCAGGTGAAATCGACATTTTTTCTAATAAATTTGAAAGTAAACAATAAAGTAAGAAAAAAGAGCATATTGTATGGGAAAAATGGAGACTCTACATGGATGTAATGAATTCTAAAATAAGTTTATTAGAGTTTCAGAGATCTGTATCTTTGAGAGAGCCATATCTTTGATAAAAACGCTTGAAGAAATGCAGAGGAATTTTGTTTTACCTGAAACTTCACATATTGGAAGACCATCTTCAATTCAAAATCTAATTCTCAACGAAACTCGGAAAGACCGTATGGGCCATATTATTACTAAAAATAGTGAAAATAACCAAAAAAATGTAAAGACTGCAAAAGTCAAACAATTTCTGTATGTAATAAGTGTAATGTACCTATTCATACGAAATGTTTCAAAGATTTAAAAATTTTTATAATTTTAAATTTTTATATTTTTAAAAATTCTATACCGCTTTGGACTGATGCTGCGAAAACCAACATTTTGTAACTCTCGTAAAAATAAATTTAATTTTATGGAAACAACTTATTTGTGAAATTAATGTTCTAAGAAGTGTTAAAAAACTGTTTGATGCATTTCCAATAAAGGAAACATGGAGCGGTCCTAAATGGGTTAAGATAAGGAAGTCATACAAACGTGATAAAGATAAGCCTTTATTTAAAGGTAGTTTAAAAGACTTTAAACTTAAAGCTAGATAACTTTTTGACGTCGCTGTTTATAAATGCACGATAACGGTGAACTGTACATGTCCAAAAACACAAGATGCATATCAATGTGCAATTCTAAGTAAATGCTTATGTGAAAAAAACAAAAAAGTTCCTGTCCTCGAGTTAAGGTTAATGTTTCTTCAAAGGAATTACAATTTGGGGAATACTGGATCTACTGACAAGATAGTTACAGCAAAGTTAATTGAGAAGGCAGAGCGGAAAGCTCGCGATCTTTAGCGAGCACTGAATGGCAAAGAAGTTCCTTAGGAGAGTACTCGGAAATTGACAAACACAGTTCTATTGAAGACTCGGAGTATGAGGAAGATGAATACAAACCAAGTAAAACCAAGTAAAATCATATATGGCTATGTGGTTTGCCATAAAAAATAGCAATTTTTTTACTGACGGGCCAAAACATGTATTTCAAGCAATCCACACATCACGGTATTTATCCGATGAATTACTTGAAGTTGTCGATCCAATAATTCAAAGAAATGCATTTTTTTGCGCACCCAGAGAATGTCCTGTTGGCAATGCTTATTGATGAAAGAAAATATATTTGGGAGCTTGGTTACAGAAGGATCTTAAAAGCAAGACAAACCGTCCCAAAAAGAAGACTGTTAGAAATTTCGTATCATCGACGATAAACTTTCAAGCTTCTGATTACATTGAAATTATTAATTGGAATTCTTGCATGGTGTATCCTCCCCCAATGCTGCGGAACCTACGTGAAGATGATGTTAAATCATTCATCAATTCGGACACTACGCCATCAGAGAAATACTAAAGTTTCCCTGTCACACCCAGGCTGTGGAGAGGTGAGTCAAAATTGTGACAGAGGCCTCGAATAAAGTATGGGGACATGAAGCTAGAGATGGCTATATCTGAGCAACACTGAAGTCTAGATCGGTTATGGCTCATTTTGCCAAAAAATCAGACTTTAAATGTGTATGGATATAAAAAAGAAAAAGTAAAAACAGAGTAAGCCAAAGAATCCTACTCCATGGAAAATCTTTGTAAATAGATGTAAATATAATGTAAATACCTTACCCCACAATTGGATGGCTGGTTGGGTTGGGTGTGTTTGTAACACGGGGTGCTACCACTTCCGCGTGGTGAGTTCTGGGTCGTTTTGCTCTAGCAAAGAGAGCGAATAGTTAGTTGCACATTGGAAATTGCGAAAAATTGTTCAATTTCTGTTTTTTCAAAGACGTTGCGCGAACGGAAAAAAATAGATATATGATCAGAATTTAATTTATTTAGGTCATGTACAGGTACCTGTAAGTACCTGTATTTATTTAGGTCATGTACCTGTAAACCATAAAACAAGTATAAAAACTAAAGTGTGTTTATTTTTAAAGATTTAACTAACAGAAAAAAATTACAAAAATATCACGATTTTTGCAGTTTTCATAAAATTTAAGTACGATGCGCGAACGGAAGATGTTTACCGATTTTAATTTTTTATGCCGTTTTTCTTCTTATTACAATAGGCAACTTTCCGCACTAATGAGTTCCGAAAAAAATATTTATTTTTTACGACTCACCCTAGTGTATAATCCCCTGGAGAAACTCTTTACTGAGTAAAATTTCTTCTTCTTTTTCATGTCTATGTAACTGCCGCATACACGCAAAGTGCCCGTGAATTTGAAAATCGGAAATTCTTTGCTAATTTTTCTTAAGCGGTAATGGATGTTATGGTTAAAAAAACTCTTCTTCATACGTAGAAACATATGTAAAAAATATGAAATATAGTAATTCAAATTACGAACTTTGTCATTACTGCTATTTTATAAATTTATTTTCTATAGTTCCATACCATAATACTCAATAAACAAACTTTCTGATGATGATGAATGATAGCTTTTAAGGATATTAGTTCATCCTACTAAGTGATATAATTTTGTAAGAGTCCGAAACAACGTATTTACCAAACACAAATCAATAAATCTTTAAGAATTGATTTTATTAATAAAGTACATTCTGAAAGGATAAACTGGCCATTTAATAATTAAACAAACAAGTTCATAATACTATGCAATATCACGTATTTGATCAAATGTGCATGGCATGGTAACACTTCATTACAAACAAGAGAATCAATAGTGTATAAACAAAAGTTACGTTCGCGCAGTCGTAAAATCAGCGGGACTGCCAGAGTGTGCAATATTCAAGTGTTGCTTTTTAGGCAATTTATTAAAGACACTCTGACAAACCTGAGAGTAAAATGAGTAGTCGAAAACAACTTTTCTTCAGAAGAGGGGAATGCTTGAAGAATAGGGAAGTTCGTTTATTTTACAAACCCATACTGTGTGCGCTTATGTGTTTCGGAGTAGACATGATTCCTGGATCGACCAAGCGTTGCGGTTATTTCAGAAAAACGATGTTCTATATGAGTATAATAGTAAGTGTTTTTGTACTGGCAGTTGGAATTGAAAGTGCGGCCTTCACTAAAAATCTATCAGCAGCAAATTTATCGCCACTATTTCTCCATTATTCGGGAATGCTATTCAAATATACGCTCTTTAGAAAGAGAAAAGAGATAATGAAATTACTATTACAGCTAGAAAACTTCAAACTACCAGAGAAGCTTTCTTCGAAAATTCGAGAAAAAAGAAGAAAGTTAAAAATTGCACTAGCTTTTACGACACTATTTTTAATAGTTCAATTTTTGTTTACGTTTTACAATGGAAATAAAAACTTCCATTCAAGTAAAAATGAAACAATCCTCCCTATAATTCTGAAAAAGCTTAATGTCAAAGTAACAGATGATGTTCTCTATATAGATTACGTTCTGAAGTCTGCTGTCTTTTTATATCATAGCATGTGCCCATTCTATTTCTATACAATCCTTTTCTATGCATTATCGTGGCATTTAAAGGAATTGTTATCTAACTTCCTGGAAAATATTAACATGTTTCCTTCATTAACTGAAATGTTTGAATCATATAAGAATATATACTCTTTGATTCAAACCGCTGACAGAATACTGAGATCTGTACTATCCGCATATGTTATATGTATCTCCACTTTTCTATATTTTGCAGTGTTTTTCTTCATTCGCGTGGAAATGAACAATAATTTCTTTATGACTTTCTCCGCAATAATGCAGATAATTTTAATCTTATATATGGTGATAAATATCGCCGCAACTATTCCGGAGGTCAATGCTGAAATTCATAACTCTGTTCTTCATTTATCATATGACAAAACAGCCGCAACGAATACGCTCATTTTGGCTATGAAAACTCAACAAGAACTAGGATTCACGTTGAGCGGTGTGGTGTTAATCAAAAAAGGCCTATTTCCTACACTAATAGGGACAATTTTTTCATATTCTTTACTCATTAATTCTTTCACAGTCCCGTGAATAAGTTCATTATTCTTTGAACATTTTTTGATTGAATTTATGAATTTGAGAGAAAATTTGGTGACGTGTGCGAAACGCTTAACTTATACAAGGACAGTCTATGTGATGAGTAATGTCAAGCCTGAAAAGAAAACAATAGAGCCCAATTTTCTTTTGAAATAATATAATTTCTTTGCCTAGGTCTTAAGATTATCAAAGTGTGGCAATGTGTTCTTTCTTCAAGTTGTTAATGGGAAAATATTAAAAAAATAAAAAATGTCGGATTACTTCTACCTTTATATGCACCAAGTTCCAACGATTTCCAAACTTTTGTTTGGCATCTGGAAACACTATTTGAAACACACTTCCCATGCTACAAACACATCAACATTGTTTCTTTAAACCATATAAAAATATTTTCCGATTTTCTGTCAGTAGAGGTTTCAACTTTTCATTTTGCATCTAGATCCATTTGACACAGTAAATCGGACTGAGAAAATGGTAAACTCTTTTTTAAATAATTTGCTTTTTCTCTGATATAGTATATACTATTGACTATAATATTTACTATTTAAATTTTTCTATTAAACTGATTTCAAAATTTTCAATTCCTTTTGTTTCTACCTTTTCTCTCTATTTTTGCTGTTATTTGGCTTTTTGTGTTGTTTCTTGGTAGAAGAGAGCGCTAGATCATAATTTCTGTCTCCCATTGTTCTTTCAGGGGGGGGGGCATGCCATTTACATCCGCATTAACAATTATATGCTCGGAGTTCTGTCTTACTAAAATTGTTTCCTTATTTAAGTAAAAGAGTTTCAGATAATTGAATTAGTGACTTTAGATTATGACGACAGTCGCAATTAATTCTCTATATCCTGAAGCATGTCATACTAGACATATGACATATAATACAGGATGATTTTTTTTAAACTGACACTACTCAGAGCCATGTGTAGCGCGATGTATCAACCGGAATTCCACGAAAATTGATAGAGGGAGTAAGTACGACATGGGAAAGAGTTTCCGTGAAAAAAGAAAATTAATTCCAAAAGTCGCCGACAGGGAAAGATATGGCACTGTTGTTGTCGGAACACCCGAGAATTTGCAAAAAAGGCAAGTAAAACATCAAAATGCAAATTCATGACTACGTAGTTTACAGCAGTGACAGCATATTGGGCTATAAAGTGCGGAATCTGTTGCGCCTTTGCTTTACAGAAGAAAGGGTCGTCAGTCGCTTTTTTCCACTTGCATGACCACCTTGCTCCCCGGAACTAACCCATGTGACTTCTTTCTGTGGGGTTATTTAAAGTCTAAGGTGTCTCTTGGTGCAGTCTAGAACTTGGCGGCCCTATAGGACAACATATCTCGGACTTTGAGGAACATTCCTGGTAACATGTTACGCTTGGCCCTTGAGAACATAGTGTTCAGGATGCAATGTGTCGTCCACCAGGACTGTGGTCACATTGAAAGAGGGAGAAGTTAATTTTCTACATAAATATGGTGTTCACAAAGTGAAATTTCTTTGTTATTCATTTGTCTGCTTACAACTTTTTCGATATTAAACCCTTATCTTTACAGCCCAAAATACAGGCACTGCTGTCAACTACATAGTCGGGAATTTGCATTTTGATGTTTTACTTGTCTTTTATGCAAATTCTCGGGTGCACCGAGAACAACAGCGCCACATCTTCCCCTATTGGCGACTTTTGGAACTATTTTTTTTTCCACGGAAACTCTTTTCCATGTCGTCCTTAGTCCCTCTCTCAATTTTCGTGGAATTCCGACTGATAGATCCCGTTACAGATGACTCTGAGTAGTTTCAGTTTAAGAAAATCACCTTGTACATACCTTATTTACATTTTGTGATGGATTCAGAAGTTGCAATATAAATACCATAGACACATTTTTTTCTATGTAAATTTCTTTATCATGTCTGTTTATAATAAGTTTCAGTACCACATGCAGCCAAATATTTCATGCTTTTCGGTATACGCCTTTTTTTAAATAATTTTTCATTAAGACAAATGCATTCTTAGATAAACGCATTAAACTAAACAATATATTGATATCAAAATATGGAGATTCAATCAATACTTCAACTAACGAACTCTACCATTGTTGTTTCAGAAATTGATTTCCTCTTTTTCCATGCCATAATACTTATTGAACAAACTTTAGGAAAATGATGTATGTTATCTTTTAAGAATATTAGTATCTTACAAAGTGGTATTCTTTTGTAACAGTCCGAAAGAACGTATTCACCAAAACCAGAACAATAGATCTTTAAAAATTGATTTTATCACTTTATCGCTAAGGGAGAATTGGCCATATACAAAGTAGGCAAACAAGTTCATAATACTGTGCAATATTAGGTACCTGAACAAGTGAGAATGGCACAGAAGCACTTCATCACGAAGCAGAGAATTGATAAGACAAAAAGAAGTTCTGTTCTGGCAGGTTGTAAATTCAGTCGAACTGCGACATTATGCAATGTTGAAGTGTTCCCTGGAATGTGAGCCTGAAACATTACACAAGTTATTAAAGAGCGTTTGAGAAACCTGAGAAGAGAATGACTATTCGAATTTCTCTCTTCTGCAGATGGGAGGACTCTAAGAAAATGAAAGTTCGGACATTTTACAAGCCCATACTGTTTGCGCTTATGTGTTTCGGAGTAGACATGATTCCCGGATCGACCAAGCGTTGCGGGCATTTCAGAAAAATCATTCCGTCTTTGAATATAATTCTAACTGTTGTATCAATTGCAATGGTCGTCGAAAGTGCAACCTTTCTAAAAAGTCTATCACCTATAAATCTGGCACCATTATTTTTTTATCTTTCGGGGATGCTATTCAAATGTGCGCTGTTTAGAGACAGAAAACGTATATTGAAATTAATATTACATCTCGAAAACTTCAAACTACCAGAGAAGCTCTCTTCAAAAATGCAAAAAAAAGAGAAAAAGATAAACCATGCACTAAGCCTTATAATATTTTTCAGTTTCTAAGCCTTATAATATTATTCAGTTCGTGTACCTTTTTAACAAATCAACAATGCACGTAGACCAAAGTAGAAGTGTAATGAGTTTAGTTCTGAAAAGGCTTAACGTAGAAGTAAAGCAAGATTTTCTTTATTTAGATTTAACTCTCAAGGCTGTTGTGACATTTTATTATAGCTGGTGCCCCTTCTATTTCTTTATAATACTTTTCTATATCTTATCGTGGCATTTAAAGGAGTTGCTAACTAACTTCTTAGAGGAAGTTAATACTTTTCGTTCATTTTCTCAAATGTTTGAATCGTATAAGAATTTATTCTCTTTGATTCAGACAGCTGACAGAAAACTGAGATCCGTACTTTTCGCATCAGTTATATATGTATCTAGTTATTTGTATCTTGCAGTGTTTTACATCATGCGCATGGGCATGTCGATTGATTTCATTTTGCCTATCCTCTTTATAATGTCAACAGCTTTAATCTTGTATATGAAGTTAAATATCGCAGCAAAAATTCCGGAGGTCAATGCTGAAATTCACAACTCTGTTCTTCATTTGCCACATGACACAACACTTTCAGCGGATAAGTTCTTCTTGACTATGAACACTCAACAAGAACTAGGATTAACACTAGGCGGTGTTGTGTTAATCAAAAGAGGCTTATTTCTAACACTAGTAGGGACAATATTTACGTATTCTTTACTCATCAATTCTTTTCCGATCCAATAATTATATTTATTCTACTCTGAGTATTTTGTTAATAGACCCATTGCGGTATGGATAGTTAGAATCTGTCTTTTCATGTGGTTGAAATCGGAGATATGAGCAGAACATATTACTTTAGCTGGAATATTTCTACAAGCAGGGACTATGGGACTCAATGGGTCCCATAGCCCCTGCTCAATGTTTGGAGGGAGTTCTTTAAAACTAAATGTTTTCTTCTATTTGTGTAAAAGAACATAAGGAAGCTGCCTTGACTAATCCAATTGGATTCTCTCACGTAATTGTTAACTTATAGAGAAAATTTGTCTACTATTGACAGCTACGTAAATTCGAATTATCAAAGGAAAAGTGTATTTTCAGATACCCTGCACATTGCAACAGTATTCATTTTATAAATTTCGTCCCCTAAAGAAATCTATGAGCGTTAAAAACACACTAGACCAGATTTCCCAACCCCCCGAAAAATTATAATTTTAAAATATTATTGCCATTTGAAAAATGAAAAATGCTCCAAAAATTTCTTTCTCTATTATGGAGTACATTTTATTGAAATTATTTAAATCTAAGTCAGCAATTCTTGCACACATTTTCCCCATAGGTAAACATTTAAGTTTGCGAATCCAATAGTGTGAATACACAGCAGCCTTAATGATAATTTAATTTCTGATGTAATTCTTTAGCAACAATCTCATCTAATGTTTTGTGGACTGAAGTACGTCCTATAAGACCTAAACTAGATGGAATATTTACATTTTGCTCGGGATTAAGAAGCTTTTATTTACAAACTATTTGAGGAATTGATGAAAAATCTGAATGAAACATTTTTCTGTTTTTCATGCATGCTTGTGATAACAGTTTCAGTTTCATTGTAGTGAATTTTGAAATACATTTTGAAATCTGAACTTATTTCATAATTTTTGATTAATGTATAATTGTTGTTGTAATAAAAAAACTCATAATCATATATTAACAAATGTTAAAATATATAAAGACACCTTCAGTACATACATATTTTGTCCCTATTACGAATTGTATGAGATCAGTTAATGTTATTTTTTCTATCTCGTAATAGTTAATAAAGAAACTACATCATAATGAATGAGAGGTTTTAAGAATGTCGATTCATATTTTTAATGAAATTGTTTTGTACCAGTCCTGAATTTGTTTATCTAAATAAAATCAATGAGTCGCTTTAAAAATGATTTTATTATTAAAGTATATTCGCTAGAGGTAGACTACCCATTTAATGAACAAACAAACATGTTCATAATACTTTGCACTATTTCATTTTTACTAATCTGTGCATGTCACGGAAATACTTCATTATAGATAGTAAATTCATGGCACATAATAAAGTTTCAGTTATGCAGTCATAAATTCTACAAAGCAGCCAGAGTGTGTCTGTAATGTGACCCTTAAGGCTGCTATGAACTAATCCCATTGGATTCGCTCACCTCAATGTTAACCTATGGAGAAAATTTGTCCACGGATTGCTGACTTGGATTCAAAGATTTTTAAAAAAAAATTGTACTCCGTCATAGAGCAAGAAATTTTACATTTGTGTACATTTCTCATTTTTTTTAAATGCAATTAATATTTTAAAATTTAAATTATTCGGGGAAAAATCTGGTATAGTGTGTTTTAAACGCTCATAAATTCCTTCGGTGGACGAAATTTATAAAATGAATCCGGAAGCGCATTGCAGAAAAGTTCAGGCTATCTGACAATACCAGTTTTATTTGATTATCAGCATTTAGATACCAGGAAATAGTTGACAAAAATATATTTTAAATAAACAATTTGGGGGCAACGCTTAATCCCCCTATAGAGAGAGAGCCATTACAATCCCTCAAAATGTCAATCCTAAGGGGGGAGGAATTCTCGAACTGTCGACTGGACTCTTCCCACCACAAGAGTCTGCAAGAAGAGGAAAAGGGAAATACGATTTTTTTCTTAGTACATAGCAGCCTTAAACATTTCAGAAATTATTTGTGCGAATTTGACAAATCTGACAGTAGATTGTGCGTTCTAAAATCTCTTTTCCACAAAAAATGGGAAGACTCGAAGAAAGTAGAAGTTTGTTCATTTTACATACTGTTTGCTAGGGGATGGTGGGGCAAATCAGTAGTATGTACTTCTTGACAAGGCTTCTAAGTCCTAAATTATATAACTAACAGGCCCACCCTTGGCGGCGTATTCAGGGTTATTGCGTAGAGACTGGTCTGCAGGTTGTTACACGCAGGATGCCTCATCGGCTGAGTCAGTATTTATTTAGTGAATTGCATACTGTAAGACTCTACTAACCTCAGCTATCGAGGACCATTGGCGACTGCTAATCACAAAACTTTCGCCAAGCCCAACGGGGAGAGAGGCAGAGGCGAGCAGACCGAGAGTGGACAAAGCTGGCACAGGCGCGTCACCTGTGTATTGCTACGAATACTAACGAGGGTATTTTTAGAACATTAAATAGTATTTTCTTAATAGTAATATCAGTCTTTAATTATATGTATTTGTGTTGTGTGTGTGTATATATATATAATAAACGTGATTGTCCTGGAAAAGAAGTTGTCCTTTGAGTCCTGGATCCTTGGTTCTTGTGAAACAACACGTGAATAACAAAGCAAAATGGCGACTGGGGAGAAGGAAATATAACTCATACTGTTTGCGCTTATGTGTTTCAGAGTCGATACAGTTATTTTAATATTTTAATCTTTTAACTGTCAAGTTATTTTGGTGATTTTGGTATGGAAAATGTCAATTTTTTTATTATTACAAAAATCAAATCTTTAGTACAAAATAACGTACATAAACTGCCATCTACTGAATACCTAAAAAATTCACCTCCCAAGATATGGTATAGAATACTAGTGCTGCAATCTATTGAATAAAGCGCAAATCAACATGTCCCTAGATAGATTCGGGTTTGATAATAAGATGCAAGAAAAAAAAATATTCCGAGATTATCTCGGGCACGACATTTTGAAGCGCAAGTGCTGCGCCTGAGACTATCTTGGGCACGACAGTTAAAATGTTAAGAGGACAAGAGAAGTTCAACCTCGTTTTTTAAAATTCTCACTTTTTACTTTACATGCGGGGCCCCAGGTTACCCAAATTGCCGTCCGGTGCCCAGGCCTATACTATTCATAAACTGAAGACAGTTAAAAGGTTAAGGGGACAAGAGACGTCCAACCTCGTTTTTTAAAATTCTCACTTTTACTTGACATGTGGGGCCCCAGGTTACCCAAATTGCCGTCCGGTGCCCAGGCCTATACTATTCATAAACTGAAGACAGTTAAAAGGTTAAGGGGACAAGAGACGTCCAGCCTCGTTTTTTAAAATTCTCACTTTTTACTTGACATGTGGGTCCCCAGGTTACCCAAATTGCCGTCCGGTGTCCAGGCCTATACTATTAATAAACTGAAGACAGTTAAAAGGTTAAGGGGACAAGAGACGTCCAACCTCGTTTTTTAAAATTCTCACTTTTTACTTGACATGTGGGTCCCCAGGTTACCCAAATTGCCGTCCGGTGTCCAGGCCTATACTATTAATAAACTGAAGACAGTTAAAAGGTTAAGGGGACAAGAGACGTCCAACCTCGTTTTTTAAAATTCTCACTTTTTACTTGACATGTGGGTCCCCAGGTTACCCAAATTGCCGTCCGGTGTCCAGGCCTATACTATTCATAAACTGAAGACAGTTAAAAGGCTAAGGGGACAAGAGACGTCCAACCTCGTTTTTTAAAATTCTCACTTTTTACTTGACATGTGGGGCCCCAGGTTACCCAAATTGCCGTCCGGTGTCCAGGCCTATACTATTCATAAACTGAAGACAGTTAAAAGGCTAAGGGGACAAGAGACGTCCAACCTCGTTCTTTAAAATTCTCACTTTTTACTTGACATGTGGGGCCCCAGGTTACCCAAATTGCCGTCCGGTGTCCAGGCCTATACTATTCATAAACTGAAGACAGTTAAAAGGCTAAGGGGACAAGAGACGTCCAACCTCGTTTTTTAAAATTCTCACTTTTTACTTGACATGTGGGGCCCCAGGTTACCCAAATTGCCGTCCGGTGTCCAGGCCTATACTATTCATAAACTGAAGACAGTTAAAAGGCTAAGGGGACAAGAGACGTCCAACCTCGTTTTTTAAAATTCTCACTTTTTACTTGACATGTGGGGCTCCAGGTTACCCAAATTGCCGTCCGGTGTCCAGGCCTATACTATTCATAAACTGAAGACAGTTAAAAGGTTAAGGGGACAAGAGACGTCCAACCTCGTTTTTTAAAATTCTCACTTTTTACTTGACATGTGGGGCCCCAGGTTACCCAAATTGCCGTCCGGTGCCCAGGCCTATACTATTCATAAACTGAACAGGGGAAATCAACCTTCGGCTGCCTGGTTTCCAGTTTGACATTGTCGTATGGACTGAACGTCCTGGTGAACGTAACCTTTGATATTTTACTTTATATGCAAAATGAGAATAATTAATATTATTTTTCACTACATTGAAGACACTTAACATTCCAAATAAAGATTTTTTTTTTTTGGTAGAATAGTGCCTATTTCCAAATTTTTTTTCAAAAATGCTAGTACTTTACAAAATGCTCCATGCGTATTCCATATCATTTAAACATAATAATAATTGATTTGATATAAATTAACTATCTACATAGAAACATAAATGTGCATTGGATGTTTTTTTGTGTATGAATCTAAAGCCGTATATATATATATCTATATATATATATATATATATATATATATATATATATATATATATATATATATATATATATATATATATACATTCTGCCTGTTATTTTTTTAAACTTTTTTGCATGTTTTTACTTTATTACCTGGTATATAAATTTGAAAATATATTTGTGGTTTCATTGAATTATGCACAGTTTTCTGAGAAACACTTTAATTAACAATCTTGAGAAATTTGGAAGAAATCAGAAGAAAAGGAATGTGCATGGAGCATTTTGGAAAAAATTCTAACATTTTTCAAGAATGTTTTGAAAAACATGTCTTAGTCTTGCACAAAACGCTGATTTGGCATTTATAAGTTTCTGTAATGTAGCAAAAATTGATATAAATTATTCTCATTTTGTAAAATATTGAGTAAAATATTGAAAAAAAAAGAAGATTCCTTGTACCCTTACAGTGACAACGGACCTTAAACCTTGATTTTTTTTAATTTAAAATTTTTATTTCTACATGCAAAATCATAATGATTAATATTATTTTTTACTACACTGAAGATACTTAAAAAAGAAAAAAGAAATATGTATTTTGGGGCAGATTAAGTCCCTTTTCTTCAATTTTTTCAAAAAATGGCAGCATTTTTCAAAATGCTCCGTGTGCATTAATTTCTTACTGATTTCTTCCAATTTTCTCAGAATTGTTAATTGATGTGTTTGTCACAAAACTGTGAATCATTCTTTAAAACCACAAATATTTTAAAAATTTATAGACCATGAAATGCAGTTAAAATTTATATATTAAAAGAACAGGCAGATTTATTTAATCACTTTAATAATTTATTTAATCGCTTATGATTGATAGAAAAAAATTCAGGGCACAGTTATGTTTATACTTATATGTTAAACTTATATTAAAATATTAACCTTTATCTTAGAGAACCCATTTTTCCGATTACCTATTTACAACGGGAAATTTCCTACCCCCTTTGCAAGAATTTATATATATATATATATATATATATATATATATATATATATATATATAAACAGGGCTCGATTTGATGTGGAACGCTCCGGAACTGCATTCCGGTACCTCTCTGTAGGAAAAATAATTACGATAATTAAAAACATCTATTTAATCACTTAATTACTCTGTTGTTAGTGAGTGGGTTTAGCCTATTATATATATATATATATATATATATATATATATATATATATATATATATATATATATATATATATATATATATATATATATATATATATATATATATATATATATATATATTAATTACTTACACGCAGACACACACACACACACACACATGTATATACACTGCTGGCCACTGTAAATGCAACACCCTGAAGGAAACATGCAAATAACATGAAATTTACAACATGCATTAGCGGAGGTGAGATATGCAAATGATTAGAATTTCAGCGCAGACGCACATCACGCGCGCCTGTGGCGCCACTTCAAAGCGCTATTTAAGGCTTGGAGATTTCGACGATTTCAAGTTCGGCAATTGTGTTTTACTTGTGGTTTTTTCAAAAAGCGATCAATTGTGCCTCGTCGAAAACAGCGATCATCTTTTGATCAAGTATCCGAGTTCGACAGAGGAAGGATAGTGGCCTACCGAGATTGTGGATTATCTTTCAGGGAAATCGGTAGTTGTGTTGGACGAAACCAAACAACTGTAATGCGGATATGCGATCGTTGGATGGAGGAGGGTACGACGGACCGGCGTGTTCGATCGCATCCACCTCAGCGCACCACTTCACGTGATGACAGACAAATTTTGCGCATGGCAGTGACGGATCCCTCAGTCACATTACGAACCATAGCACAGCACATGCAGTCTGTAACGCATCATCCAGTGTCTGCGCGTACCATTCGACGCCGTTTACAGCAGAGTTTACGTTCAGTACAGGATATTCATATTTAAGAACAAGCTTAATGCTGCCGGAACAGCACATGAAATATATAAAAACGGCAGCGAAATTTACGACATGTTACCAGGACGGAGAACAGATACACAAGACCCATGAAAACTCTAGTCTAACGCCCTTGAGTACAGGCGCGCTG
Organism: Dolomedes plantarius; assembly: GCA_907164885.2. Lineage (NCBI taxonomy): Eukaryota > Metazoa > Arthropoda > Arachnida > Araneae > Dolomedidae > Dolomedes > Dolomedes plantarius. The sequence continues at coordinate 111,531,526 of OU015490.1, forward strand.
AACTTTAATTGGTTTAAACGTGACACCTGACCCCAATCACGCCACATCGAACGAGGATCACGTCATATTCTAGAACACTCTTCTTATATAACCTGTAGGCGCGTGGTTTGCTTAAGAGGAAAACTAATAGATTAATTTGGTATTTAGGTCAAATTGAGGGATAATGCTCTATTGCGGTAGTACAAAAATTAATGAAGGAAAAGGTTTGAAATTTGTTTCTCATATATATATATATATATATATATATATATATATATATATATATATATATATACGTACGTACTATCCCATCGTGTAAGGAAAAGGTTAAGGCATTTAAATGATATGGAAAGAGCATGGAACATTTTAAAAGGGCTAGTTTTTTTGGAATTTCTTTTCAAAATTAAACTTTATTCTGCCCCAAAATACTTATTTTGGCATAATAAGTGTCTTCATTGTAGTAAAATTGTATATTAATTATTCTCTTTTTATACATAAATTTAAAAATAGAAAATTAAAAAAAACATTAAATTTCCCTTGTCCCATTAAGGATAGCTCAGTTACTCCCTTTAGTTTCTAATGGCAATCGCAACTAATCGTCTATAGCCCGAAGTATGTTCCATTAGGGCCTATTCACATAGAATCCGTCAGCGTCAGCGATAGTCGCATTGAAATATATTCAACCAATTACAATCGTCCAAACGATTAACCCTGAAATTGTTAAGGCATGTGATTGGTTTAAAGTATGTCAATACGAATAAAGCTGACACTCAAGGATTCTGTATGAACGGGTCCTTAGACCTAAACTACACACTTAGTCTTCATTTTATGGTGGATCCAGAAACTACTATATATAAACAACGGGAGAAACTCTTTACTGAGTAAAATATCTTTTTTTTAATATCTGTTTGAAATAACCATGTCATTACCGCATACACGTGAAGTTCCTTTCCTGAATTCAAAAATCTCCAATTTTTTGATACTTTTTTCTTTAGTCATAATGGATTTTTTTTAAAAATTTTATTTCCAATAGCAAGTATTAGAGGACAACAGATATCAAAAAGACAAAATGGATTTTATTATAAAAAACACTAATTTTCATACATTCAGACAAATTTAAAAAATATGAAATAATACTTCAAATTTCGTACTTTATCATTACTGCTGTTTCATAAATATATTTCTTATTTTTCCATGCCATAATACTTAATAAACAAACTTTATGAGGATGACGAAAAATAGCTTTTAAGGATATTAGTTCATCCTGCTAAGTGATATAATTTTGTAACGGTCCGAAACAACGTATTTACAAAAAACAAATCAATTGATCTGTAAGAATTGATTTTACTAGTAAAGTACATTCTCTAAAGATAAATAGCCATTAAATAATTAAATAAACAAGTTCATAATACTATGCAATATCACGTATTTGATCAATTGTGTATGACACGGAAACACTTCATCACAAACAAGAGAATTGATAGTATATAATAAAAAGTTACGTTCGTGCAGTCATAAAATCAGCGGGACTGCCAGAGTGTGCAATATTCAAGTGTTGCTTTATACGCAATTTATTAAACAGACTCTGAGACACCTGAGAGTAGAATGAGTGGTGTAAAAAATCTTTTCTTCAGAAGAGGGAAAGAATCGAAGAACACGGAAGTTCGTTTATTTTACAAACCCATACTGTTTGCTCTTATGTGTTTTGGAGTAGACATGATTCCTGGATCGACCAAGCGTTGCGGTTATTTCAGAAGAACTATGTTCTCTATGAATATAATAGTAAGTGTTTTTGTACTGGCAGATGGAATTGAAAGAGTGGCCTTCACTAAAAATCTATCAGCAGCAGAATTATCACCATTATTTCTCCTTTTTATGGGAATGGTGTTCAAGTATACGCTCTTTAGAAGGAGGAACGAGATAATGAAATTACTATTACATCTAGAAGACTTCAATCTTCCAGAGAAGCTTTCTTTGAAAATTCGAGAAAAAAGGAAAAGGTTAAAAATTGCTCTAGCTTTTACGACACTGCTTTTAACTGTTCAATTTTCCTTAGTATTATGTAATGCAAATAGAAACTTCCATCCAAATAAAAATAGAAGTGTGCTACCTATAGTTGTGAAAAAATTTAATGTCAACTTAACAGATAATGTTCTGCATATGGAAATCGCTCTCAAATATTCTGCATTTTTTCTTCATTCCATGTGCCCATTCTATTTCTATGCAATCCTTTTTTATGTGTTATCGTGGCATTTAAAGGAATTGCTAACTAACTTCTTGGAAGATATTAACAATTTTCCTTCATTTACTCAAATGTTTGAATCATACAAGGATTTATACTCTTTGATTCAGACCGCTGACAACAAACTGAGTTCCGTACTATCCGCTTCTATTGCATACATCTCCACTTATCTATATTTTTCAGTGTTTTTCTTCATGCGCGTGGGAACGAACAATAATTTCTTTATAGCTTTATACACAATAACGTTATTAATTTTAATGTTATACACGAAGATAAATATCGCCGCAACTATTCCGGAGGTTAATGCTAAAATTCACAACTCTGTTCTTCATTTATCACGTGAAAAAATACCTGCATCGGAAAAGGTCATCTTCGCTCTGGAAACCCAACAAGAACTAGGATTGACGTTGAGCGGTATGGTGTTAATCAAAAGGGGCCTATTTCCAACACTAATAGGGACAATTTTTTCGTATTCTTTACTCATTAATTCTTTCTCAGTCGAGTGAATAAGTTCGTTCTTCTTTGAACAATTTTTGAGTGAATTTATGAAGTTGAGAGAAAATTTGGAGACGTGTGCGAAACACTTAACTTGAGTTTTCCTACAAATCTATAAGATAAGTGACGTCGAACCTGAAAAGGAAATAGAGTCCAATCTTCTTTTCAAAATATACGATTTCTTTTTCCAAGTCTTAAGATTATTAACCCTCAAACCGACCCATGAATTTGTTGCCACTATCAGGACTATCGGTCCAATTGACTCCCCAAGCCTAAAAAGCTGTTATTTTTGCGTTATTACGATGGAACTGCATGTTGATATTGTGCACAGGGTTGTTTGATTTATATTAGTGATGAATAGTGAGGGAAAAAAAATCATCTACACTTATTTATTCAATTTATTTAATTTATTTTGATCTGGTATCTACATCATCAAATCGTAGGGCTCTTAAAAAAATTGCACAATGTTTCTCAGACATAATTGCTCGAAAAATTAGCCTGCCAGTGATTGAGGTAGAGAAGAGTTATGTCAAGGCTTCAGAGGATACTTTAAAAATCACACAGAAACTGAAATCCCTATCAGGATCGGTAGGCCTGTTATTGCTCAGTGGCAATAACAGGTCTACCGGTCATTTTGACCGGCATAGCTTTACAAAATTGCAACTTACTGGCAAATGGTGAGCATTTGTGAAACCCTGATGTGCTCTCCCTGATGTCCAGGAACTGACTGAGGATGTCAAAGTCATCCAAGCGTTCACGCCTCTCCCCACTCCTGCCCCCCCCCCTCCCTAGTTCCACCGCTGCCGGTCATAAAGTCCGGTGGGCCGGTTTGAGGGTTAAATTATGGTAATTTTTTTTTCAGCTTGTAAATAGGAAAATTATGAAACATTGGAAAATTTTAAATTCCTACCACCTTTGTATGCTTTAAGGTGACTGCTTACATTTGGAGTCAATTTAAAAAAAAATTATTTAAACGATTTTTTGTCTTTTATGGTAAAAAAGCACTTAAAAATTTTAAAAAAGGAACAAACACTTACCTGTCAATAGCATACTTTTTATACATTGGTCAATTTGAAGTAATTTTTAATTAAATTTAGCTAAAACGCCTATTACTCTGCACAAAATCCTAATGCTTCTATTTTAATTTCCTTCTCAAACAGGATACATATGACAGTTATCTTCAAAATGACCTACAATCTAAAAGAAATTTTAAAATGCAAAAATAATGCACGCAATTTTATGTTCCAATATGAAAATTTGCCCCGATTCGTCCTTCTTTTCCTTATAAAAACAGCCTCAAGTAAAAAACTATTTATTATAAACCAATTATTGCGCGTCATTTCATTAACAATAGCATCAAAAACATTTCCTGAAAATTTTATCAAATTATATACATTATAATATGAGATATCATGATAACCGTAGAGATTTGTGCTAAAAAACCTAATTCTGAGAAAAACGCATTTAAAGTTGTTTGTCACTTCAATTTTGTAGCAGAAGATGATTTTTTTAAATAGCTGTAACTCTGCTTCTAATTGATACAAAACGAAAATCAAAGCATTTTTGAAAGGAGAAAAGATTGAATTACACGATTCTTGCAAAAATTTAACTTGACCAAAATAGTCAAAAAATGACATTTTCAACGTAGGAAGTCACCTTAAATTCCTTCCATCTTTGTATGCTTTAAGTTCCTATAAGACGACAATTGCAACTAATTCTCTACAGCCTAAAGCATGTCCTACTAGACTTAAAATACACACCTTATTTACATTTTGCGATGGATTAAGAAGCTGCTGTATAAAAACCACAGATAAACTTTTTTTTTGCAAAATTTCTTTATCATGTCTCTTTGCAATAAATTTCAGCACCACATGTAGCGAAAATTTTTATGAATTTCAAAATCTGCCATTTTTAAAAACATTCATTAAGTCATAATGCATTCTTACATAAACTCATACAAAAATATGGACATTTGTTCAATACTTACGAACTTTATTAGTACTATTATTTCAGAAATTTATTTCCTATTTTTGAATGCCTTAATCTATCTATGTAAAACAGTTCCGTAACTGACTGACTGACTCACTGACTGACTGACTAACTGTCTGACTGACATATAACGCACAGACCAAACCGCTGGACCTAAAGAGCAGACATTTTGTATGCCGATTCTTCTTATAGTGTAGGGATGCACTAAGAAAGATTTTTGAAAAATTCTTCTTAGGTTTTTAAAAATTAAATTTTTACGCTGTTGTAACTTGTTTTAAGTTTGCATTTAAAATAATAATCTGAGGGTTATAAAATTTATATCAGAAGAATGATCATAAAAATTCCTTTAAAATGATATGTTTTTCGAATCTTTACCTCCATTTTCTGATTTTTGGTGAATTTTTAAAGATTAATTTTTATCACGTGATTAAATGCTGATCATGTGGTTTCTTTTCTTTTTGTGATACTTTAAACTAATTTTTCTTCACGTGCATAATAACGAAATAGACAAAAATATTTTTTTTCTTGCTAATGCGGCAGACGATTGGACATTATCCACAAAAAATATTAAAATACAGTAAAAGATATGTTCCTCAAACTGTACTATATTAACTGTAATATTCTTTAGTATGTTCTATTAGATATAATTTGAATATTTTCTTCTACTTTTGCCTATAAAAATATCCGTTATGGTATATATATATATATATATATATATATATATGGATCAATTGCATGTATTGACCGTTGTATTTAATTTTAATGCACTCCGTAGCGAAGTACGGGTATTCAGCTAGTACTTAATAAACAAACTTTATGATGATAATGTATGATATCTTTTAATGATATTAATCTATATTATTAAGTGATATACTTTTGTAACAATCCGGAACAACGTATTTACCAAAAACATATCAATAGATGTTTAAAAATTGATTTGATTACTATAGTGTATTATCTAAGGGAAAATTGGTCATATTAGAAATAAACAAACAAGTTTATAATAATTTGTAATATTACGCATTTGCACAATTGTGCATGGTACGGGAACTCTTCTTTACAAACAAGAGAATTGATAGTAGAAAAAGAGGTTCCGTTCGTGCGAGTGTAAAATCAGTCGAACTGCGAGATTGTGCTATATTCAGGTGTTGCTTGTATCGTGAGCCTTAAACATTACACAAGTTATTAAAGAGCTTCTGAGAAACCCGACAATAGAATGAAGAGTGTAAAGCAGGGGTCGTCAACCTTTTACTACCTACCGCCCACTTTAGTATCTTTATTGATGGCAAAGTTTCTTTAACGCCCACCGGTGCATATCCGCAGTGACTCGATTTAGCCCAAGAGCGAAATATTAGAGGGGAGGGTTTGCAAAAAAATATGTACTTAAATTTATTTATACTCTATGTATACATATACATAAATAGCTACGGGTGGATATGGAGCAAATTCGTTGCTCCCTCGTCCACGAGTATACTTCGAGAATTGTCCGTGGAATTATTACTTGTAATCCAAGTTTAGAGATGCAATTCAAAAGTAAATTGCAAAAGCATATTTTAAAAAGTCAAACTCGTGAACGTGTTAGAAGTGTATTCGATATATAGAGTAAGAACAAAATTTGTAACAACCGACAAAAATTCCCACCGCCCACCATGAAAGCTCGAATCGCCCACTAGTGGGCGGTAGGGACCGGGTTGACAATCGCCGGTCTAAAGCATCATCTCTCCAAAAGATGGGAAGACTCGAAGAAAATGGAAGTTCCTTTATTTTACAAACACATACTGTTTGCGCTTATGTTTCGGAGAAGACATGATTACTGAATCGGTTGCGGTTATGTATAAAACTTATGCTGTCTATGAATATAACTAGCTGAAAACCCGTACTTCGCTGCGGAATACATTCAAATTAAATACAACGGCCAATGTATGCAATTAAGGCCATATATATATATATATATATATATGTATATATATTTATAATAAATTCAACGATCAATGTATGCAATTGATGTAAAAAAAAAATATATTTATGAAAAATCATAATGGATATTTTTATAGACAAAATAATGTAGAAGAAAATATTCAAATTAAATCTAATAGAACATACTAAAGAAAATAGTACAGATAATACAGTACAATTTGAGGAACATTTCTTTTACTATATTTTAATATTTTTTTGGATAATGTCCAATCGTCTGCCGCATTAGCAAGGAAAATTTTTTTCTTGTCTATTTCGTTGTTATGCACGTGACACAAAATTAGTTTAAAGTGTTACAAAAAGAAAAGAAACCACGTGATGAGCATTTAATAAATTAAATTCTAAAAATGAATCGTTAAAAATTCACCAAAAATCAGAAAATGGAGGTAAAGATTCTAAAACGATTTAATTTTAAAGGAATTTTTTTTACCTTTCTCGTGATATAAATTTTATAACTCTCGGATTATTATTTTAAATGCAACTTTAAAGAATGTTACAAAACAGCTTAAAAATTTAATTTAAAAAAATCTAAGAAAATTTTTGAAAAATCTTTCTTAGTGCACCCCTACACTATGAGAAGAATCGCCATGCAAAATTTCAGCCGTTTAGGTCCAGCGGTTTGGTCTGTGCTTTGTATGTCAGTCAGTTACGGAACTATTTTATATATAGAGATATATATAGAGAGATAATAACTGATGTTGCAATTGCAGTGGACATTGAAAGAGCGACCTTAACTAAAAATCGATCACTATCACATCTATCACCAATTTGTGTTTTTCGGGAATCCTATTCAAATATACGCTCTTTAGAGAGTGAAAAGAGATAAAGAAATTAATATTACATCTAGAAAACTGAGAATTACCAGAGAAGTTTTCTTCGAAAATTCGATAACAAAGGAAAAAAGTTGAACGTTGTACCTGCTTTTACGACACTATTACTAACAAATCAATTTTTGTTAGTATTATTATAATTTAAAAAGAAATTTCAATGGAAGTGAAAATTAAAGTATGTTGCATATAGTTCTGAAAAGGCTAAGGTCCGTTGCACATACGGCGTTTTTATCCGTGGCTGAAAAAAAACCGTCGGACGTCGTTCCAACAGTAGTCAAAACATCCGCCGGCGCACAGTGGCACTCGACAGCTGCACAAGCTACCGTCGACGGAAAATTTACCGATCGTTTTTTTTTTCCGCCCAGTGTGCAAGCTCCAAATGACTTCTGTGGTCTACTGTTGGAACGACGTCCGACGGATTTTTTTCCGCCACGGATAAAAACTCCGTTTGTGCAATGGGCCTTAATGTAAAAGTAACAGATAATGTTCTCTATATGATTTTCACTATGGAGTATTCTGCATTATTTCTTCATAGCATGTGTCCCTTCTGTTTCTATACAATCATTTTCTATGTTTTGTCGTGGCATTTAAAGGAACTGCTGACTAACTTCTTGGAGGAAATTAACATTTTTTCCATCATTCACTCAAATCTTTGACTCGTACAAGTATTTATACTCTTTGATTGAGCTCGCTGATAGGAAACTGAGATCAATACTATCCGCATCTCTTATATACGTATATCTCCACTTATATATATTTTACAGTATTTTACATAATGAGCAGGAAAATGAACATTCATTTCTTTATACCTGTCTACTCAATAATGTTAAAAACTTTTATCTTGTATAAGACGATAAACATCGCAGCAACTATTCCGGAGGTCAATGCTGAAATTCACAACTCTGTTCTTCATTTTTCGGATGACAAGACACCTTCATCGGATATGCTTATCTTGGCTATGGTAACTCTACAAGAAGTAGGACTGACGTTGTGCGGTGTTGTGTTAATCAAAAGAGGCCTATTTTCAACATTAATAGGGGCAATTGTTTGATATTCTTTACCCATTAGTTCTTTGTCAATCCATTGAATATGTTAATTCCTTGGAGATTTTTGAGATAATGAATTTATGAAGTTGAGAGAAAATTTGGAGACTCGAACGAAACACGTTGCTTAAGCACACGTTTACCTACAAGCACAGGTCTATGTGATAAGTGACGGCAAGCCTAGAAAGAAAACAAATGAGTCCATTCTTCTGTTCAAATAATTTAATTTTTTTTTGTCCAGGTCTTAAGATTATAAAAGTATGGTGATTGTTTCATTCTTCATCTCGTAAATGGGAAAATTATTAAACAATGGAAAATATGAAATTGCTTCCTGCCTTATATACACCAAGTTCCTCTAATTTCGTAATTTATTAAATATTTTCCAATCCAGGGAATAAGGTCAATTTTTTAAAGATTTTTTGGATGGAGTTCTGGATAACTAAGTAAATTCTTCTATAGAAGTAAAAGAACTAACTGAATGATAATTTAATTAGTGATGTAAATATTTAGTAACAACCTCAACTAATGCTCTCGGCCTGATATATGTCTTTTTAGACCTAAACAACATGTCATGTTTACATTTTTCTGGGGATTTAAAAGCTGATATTTATAAGGTTTTAGAGATTTTTTTTTTTTTTTGTGGATGTTACCTAAATGAAAAATTTCGCTCTCTTTATGCTTGTAATAACCATTTCAGTTTCCTTTACAGCCAAATTTCAAATAAATTTCGAAATCTGGCCTTTTTGTCTTCATTCCTGATCAACCCTGAGCTGGTCGCGTATTTAAAAATTGCAAACTTGATCGCATGGCGTCTGATAGATGCCAAACACTCTTATTTAGTTTTCGTTATTCTATTTGCAAAAATGAATACTTATTAAACCGGCAAGTTCAAGACAAAATGGATGTAAATGAAAGCCCAATGAAATTTTTTGAATGTAATTTTATATGCTGTTTTTACAATAAAATAAATTAAAGCAAATGGAAAAAACGGAATTTCTATAAGCAATTTTTACAAATGAAAACCAATCAAATGGAGAAAAAAATATTTTATAAGCAATTTTTACAATAGGATACATCAAAATAAAGCAAATTTAGAAATATATATATTTCTGTTAGCAATTTTTACAAATTTGGTTAAACGGCAATCAGGTATTTTCGTATATAGAGTCTTCTGTAAAAGAATGATAACAACTGCAGGAGTTTAGTTTGTTAGCTATAAACTCCTACATAAACAATTCGAAGGTACTGAATCAGCTGGTAATACAGAGCAATCCATCAACACGCAAAATGTAAACAAAGTGCCACTGGCTTCTGTGAGACGCCGTGCGACCAGCGTAGGTTTAAGACAAAATAGGTTTAGTTATTAAAAACTCGCAATCATATATTCAAGCAAATATAAATAAATATGAAGATAACTTCAGTACTTACAGAAATTGTTATTACTATGAGTATCAGGAATTCAGTTTCTATGTTTCCATCCCGTAATAGTTAGTAAACAAACTACATCATAATGAATAAGAGGTTTTCAGAATACCAATTCATCTTATTAATGAGATAGTTTTGTACCAGTCCGGAATTGGTATTTCCAAAACAAATTGATGAAACACTTTAAAAATGGATTTTATTATTGGAATCTATTCACTAAAGGTAAATTAGCCATTTCATAAGAAAACAAACATGTTCGTAACGCTCTGCACCATTTCATTTTTACAAATCTGGCACAGAAACATTTCATTATAGACGAGTGAATTGATGATGTGTGAAGTTTCGTTTGTGCAGTCATAAACTCCGCAAAGCAGACAGAGTGTGCAACATTTAAGTGTTGCTTGTAATGCGACCCTAAAACATTTCAGAAATTATTTGCGAAAATTCTACAAGTCTGAGAGTAAAATGAGTGTTTTAAAATATCTTTCAGAAATTATTTGCGCACAATTTACAAACCTGAGAGTAAAATGAATGTTCTGAAATATCTTTCAGAAATTATTTGCGCACATTTTACAAACCTGAGAGTATAATGAGTGTTCTAAAATATCTTTCAGAAATTATCTGCGCACAAAATTTAAAACCTGAGAGTAAAATGAATGTTCTAAAATCTCTTTTCCACAGAAGATCAGAAGACTCTAAGAAAAGGAAAGTTCGTTTATTTTACAAGCCTATACTGTTTGCTCTTATGTGTTTCGGAATAGACATGATTCCCGGATCTGCCAAGCATTGCTGGCATTTTAGAAAAATCATGCTGTCTTTGAATATAACAATAAGTGTTATTACAACTGTAGTTGGCATTGAAAGAGCGATCTCAATTCAAAATCTATCACCTACACTTCTATCACCAATATTTCTTCATTTTTCGGGGATGCTATTCAAATATACGCTCTTCAGAAAGAGGAAACATATAATGAAATTACTATTACATCTAGAAAATTTCAAGCTTCTAGAGAAGCTTTCTTCGAAAATTCGAGAAAAAAGGAAAAAGTTAAATATTTCACTAGCCCTTATTATGCTGTTATTAATTGTTCAATGTTTGTTAGTGTTTGAAAACATGAAGAACCACTTCCATGAAAGTAAATATAAAAGTATTACGAGTTCCGTTCTGAAAAAGCTAAACGTACAAGTAACCGATAATGTTTTATATATCGATTTCTCTCTCATGTATCTTACATTATTTATTCATAGCTTGTACCCCTTCTATTTGTTCACAATCCTTTTCGGTGTCTTATCGTGGCATTTAAAGGAATTGCTGACTAACTTTTTGGAAGAAATAAACGCTTTTCCTTCGTTTACCGAAATGTCTGAAGCGTATAAGAATTTATACTCTTTGATTCAGACGGCTGAGAGAAAACTGAAATCTGTGCTTTTCTCATCTGTTATATTTGTATCCACTAATTTATATTTCTTGACGTTTTGGATTATGCGCATGGATTCCGCCCTTGAGTTTATTTCGCCCGTTTTCTCAATGACGTTAACAGGTTTTATGTTATACATGAAGATAAACATCGCAGCCACTATTCCAGCGGTCAATGCTGAAATTCACAACGCTGTTCTTCATCTGTCATATGATACGGCACCTTCAGCGGATAAATTCCTCTTGGCTATGAAAACTCAACAAGAACTAGGATTTACGATGGGTGGTATTGTGTTAATTAAAAGAGGCTTGTTTCTAACACTGTTAGGGACAATTTGTACTTACTCTTTACTCATCAATTCTTTTCCAACCCAGTAAATTTATTCTTCTTTGAGAATTTTGTTAATAGACCCATCGCAGTATGGGTAGCTGCAGTTAATTTTTTCTTGTGGTTGAAAGGAAATCGGAGATATGAGCGGAGCGTATTACTCAAGGCTGCTTTGTACAAACCCTACAGGATTCTCGCACCTCAGTGATAAACTATGGAGAAAATTTTTCTACTATTGACTGCTACATAAATGCGGATAATAAAATAGAATTGGATTTTTTCAGATAGCCTACATTATTCTTCTCCTTGCAACAAGATTCAATTTATAAATTCCGTCCACAAAGGAATTTAGAAGTGTTTAAAACACATTATACCAGATTTTTTAACTGAATAATTTAAATTTTAAACTTTATTTGAATTTTTTTAAAACAAAAAATGCCCCAAGGTGTAAAATTTATTTCTCTACGACGGAGTACAAGTTAAAAAAATCTCTAAATCATAGTCGGCAATTCTTGGACACATTTTCTCCATAGGTTAACATTGAGGTGAGCGAATCCAATAGGGTTAGTGCACAACAGCCTTCAGCTGGATTATTCCTACAAGCAGTGACGGCCAGTCCTGAAAAAAGAAGCACTAAGGTCCATTCTTCTACTCAAGTAATACAGTTTCTCCGTCCATTATCGAAGGTACTATAATGGCCATAGTTGTCGTTTGAATGTTCATTTTAATGAAAAGAAAAGTCAAAACCTTTGTGCTCGAGGAATAAACAGGAAATCCAACGTAAATAAAGCACAAATAGCAGTAAGGTGCAATTTTGCATACGGCCGTTTCGAAGCTGCAAATGAGCTTCTTCATCAGTGCAAAGAACTTAGTGGCAGCTCAAAAAGCCGAATGCTATTTGTGCTTTTTTTACGTTGGATTTCCTGTTTGTTCATTTTAATGTTTAATTGTTTACTTAAGCACTTGTTCCGTGCAAACGGTAGACACCTACTTCTTTGGCATTCGCCTATTCTACACAGCGGACCAGTTGGACTATTCATTACAGTAGCACCACGCGAGTAAACCAACATCACTGGGATGGGACAACACAAGAATGTCCATATCTCAGCTGGGAGTCGGACCTGAGACCACCCCTTTCCGTGGAATCAAGTGACACTAACCACAATATGATGTGGACGGCCTTCCAAATTCTATTTGATTGCTTGTAGCTTGTCTGCAATTTTCTATTTTTTGCTTAAACTTTTTCTGTCGACAGCAAATTGAACACGTCGACTTCTCTACACCCTGGAAGGAAGTAGCAACGTGCTTAATAATGCATTTTATGGATTATAAAATGTAGAGACAGTATGTGCTGTATGATAAAATCTTTTGACGAACCTATGGGTTTACATATTGTTATAAATGCTAATACCTGTAAGTAAATTATACAATAAGAAAACTTTTAAGGCGGCCATTAGTTGACATTGTAAACCTTCATTGCTAATTTTCTGCCTTTAAGATATTTTTTTCGGCCTTTTTCTAATCAATATATACTTGTGAGTTTTCCCTTTTATCTTATGAAAGTAGGTGTTCAAATAGAGAGCGCATAGTATATGAAATCTCAATATTTCAGTGATTAATCTATTTAATGAACTTTCAATAATTAACGGATATTTCTATAAAAATAAAATGTCTTTTGTTTAAATATTAAATTAAAATAAAAAAGATTTTTGATCAAAACACCTGTTGCGTTCAAAAATCTACTAGGTGCCCCGTTGCTCGAATTCGAACAAATTACTTTTCTTTTTCGGAATAAGGAAGGTTTTTTTTAATTACGGTGTGCAATGCCCATTAAACTTTAACATTTCAGTCCTTGCATTTAATTTATCAACTTATTAAGGCCTCGGGGTATATATATATATATATATATATATATATATATATATATATATATATATATATATATATATATATATGTGTGTGTGTGTGTGTGTGTGTGTGTGTGATGTCGGTAAAACACACTTAATAATTAAGATTATAGGATATAATTAATAAATAACACGCGTCGTAATGTCTGTACTTAAATATATTTGCATTGTTAAAACTCTGTAAGCCTCTACTCAACTTGTTCCAACTAGCGGCGATCCAATTTTTAATTGCTTGATTATTACTGAAGATTATTAGAAAAAGTGCGCAATTTTTCTGATAATGGGAGGTAGCATGAGAGTATATTGAAATATTGGATCACGGCAAGCACTAATATTTGATTCCTTAACTTTAAATAACTAGATATGACTGTGACATTTATTTTGCATTTTATTCTTTTACTTGTTAAAGTGGCTGGTATATTGTTTTTTTTTGGTGGCTGGTAAATATTCAACATATTTAATTATTAATTTAAGAGTGTTTTATTTTTGTTTTTCAATTAATAGTGAATTTTCTATAATGTATCCATACCCTTGTTTAAACTGGACTAGTAGGGCAAAGTAATCGATCCACGAACTCTTCGCCATTTTGCAGTGTTTCGCAGCACATTCCCAGAACTGCACCGGATAAAGGGATTAACAAAAGTATCCATTTCAAGAAACAACCCCTTTTTTAACGGCTTTTGCAACTGGCCAAGAGATAAGCGAAACAAAGGTTTTGATGAGGGGTAGGCGCATGGATACGCCGGACATAGACAAACGCCGCACTTAGTCCCAGAGTTTTAAAAAGAAAATACCGATTTGATGCAAGATCAAAGTTTGAAAAAAAATACTATACCGCCTATCATTTTATAATCCAAGTCCCTCAAATTCTGGTTGTCCGGTTTTCCTTTTTAAAATCAAGGAGCGAAGACTCCCTCTTTTCACCCTCGCATAGCCATACAAAGGGGTGAGAAGGTCATTGAAAGGAGAATTTTGGAGGAGGGAGTTAGTTTGGTCTGCTGGCTCTCTCTCTCAACCGGCGACTTTGAAAAGTGGGGCAGCCCTGAACTCTACTAGCCCAGAGATGCGAGTTCCAGAGATGAAGATGATATTGCCTCAGCGGACCCCTGATGTCTAAGGAAGGAGAGAAAGACTCCGTAGCCATGACAAGACCTGCTGGCCCATCCCCTTGTTAATTCAGCTAATGGAGACGATACCGTCCCCCATTTTTTTTATTTATTCGCTGCAGCTATAACGATGTTTTTCCTTAATTTTTTTATTTTATTTAAATTATAAACTAATGAATTAAAATTTTTGGTTACCAGCCACTTACGTGAATTTGTTTAGATTAAATTATAATATGAAAAAGTGATTATAATGAAAATTAGAGGAGAGTGTATCCTCAGTGTGTAATTTGTCTATGGACAGTGTAAACTTAATGGTCAACAACGTTTAAATAAAATATGTTATATTTTGGTATAAATTTTGTCATGTCATTCAGTTGCCTCGTAGTTTTTTCTTCCTTCCTTTTTAGGTAATTTTTATTTCAGTTATCTTTGTCAGTGAATTTTTATCAAGTTAATTTAAAATAATTTTCATGATTCAACCCTCTACAGCAGGGGCATTAGTAAGTCGAACCAGATATTTTATTTTAATGGGTTATTGCTTAACAACATGCTTCTTTAAAATGTACGAACCACAACGCAAGTGAATTAGTATGTTTCAAGCAACTATTTTTTTTAAACACCTCTAAGAGTGTGTGCAAGATTTAGCAATCTTAACAATTTATTTTAATTTAATTATATCCTTATTTAAAAAAGGTAAAACGTAACATATATATATATATATATATATATATATATATATATATATATATATATATATATATATATATATATATATATATATATTGATATGTAGATAACGGATGGCGTGTTTTTTAAATTTAAAAGTTCAATGAGCGAGGAATAAAAGTAAATGTAAAGTATGAATTGAGCTTGCTTTTCACATAGACTTTACATGGTAGCATTGCCAGTCCTGTTCACCCGGACCGTTGTTCCAATCTCATTTTTCTCTTCGATTGGCACATCTACCCGTCGAGCCCTTTATTCTGATACCCTAACCATATTGTTACGGTAAGCAGTTCTCTCAAATTAGGTCTCCAAGTAAAAAAAAATCCTTACTGAAATAATATATAGAGTTTCAAATGAGGGAAATACAATTTCCAAATATGATTTTGCTAGTCTGGGAGGAAAATCACGAATATGCATTTGATAATCTAGGGTCAAAATCACGAATCTGCATTCGTTAATCAGGATCAAATTCACGAATATGCATTCGCTAATCTCAAAAATACCGAAAAGAAAATTCCACGTAACTTAACATGAATTGAAGATTTGTGATGTCAAGATTAGTGATATGCCGTTTGAAAGGAGTGGAGGGGAGTGGCTGGGAATGTATGGAAATAATGCTTATTTATGTTTTTTCAGACGTTTGCAAGGGCGTATTGCTTCATCTTCAAAATGATCATGTAAAACAAACAGAATAATAATTCAATATCTTTAGGATATTTTTAATAGTCTTAATTGTGCACAGATAAAACATGATACATAAAATATACCAATCACAAAGACATATTCTGTCAGAACTTCTTAAAAAAGGATTTAGTTAACAAGGAAATATTATTTACAGTAATCTATACTTTGGACTAACTTCGATATACCGTTTCAAGTGAATTATTTCCTAGGCAATGTCTAATTATCGGTGATTTTCAAACTTAAAGGCTTTTATTATTCGTGAACATAGCTGTATGAAATTGTAAAAAAAATAGCAAAATTAATATTTCTATATAGATTTTCCGTACCTTTCAATATCAATAACATATATCTTTAATATATTTTGAAGTTAAAAATGACATATAAATAAATAGATTAACATTTAAACGAATGATAAAGAGTTAAAGCATCTTGTATTCACGTACAGAAGTTTTGAGTTTTAAACTGACTTTTCCAAGGAAGAAATAATACCTCCTAGAAATCAATATAAATCAAATCAATTTCCAATAACAAAAAGCTTCGCTGGAAAACAAAGTACGACTGCAATGCGAAACATGGATCATAAATGATTTCAAGCGTCATTTGAACTTACAACCGTGAATATTCTCTTTCACTGGACTTAATCTGTTATTGATTACAGAAACATGAAATCTGTGTCATGTAGTGGCGACTGATTTTGAACTGCCAGAGATGTCAAATTTGATCCAAGGTCAAGAACCTGTGCATAATGTGATCGTTTACACTAGTACGGATTTTTGATGCATCCATTTTTACAAAATGCATAAAGCCTGGTAAAGAAGCTGTGCTTAAAGAAAAATATACATATTCAGCTCGAGAGAAATTCCGCATTAGGCCCAAGGCTAGCTGTATGCTAAAGATGTAAATACAATTTTACATCTGGCAATGGACTGTACAACCATGGAAATTTACCATATGACCTTGATAAATCAGTGTCACACTTTTTTTTTTGTGTGTGTGTGTGTGCTACGGTTGAATACGTGTGCGGTGTCGGCCAAGGGACACTTAAGAGCAAAAGTATATTTTTGCTGTTGTCGAAATCTTTGGTGATTGTGCAATTGCAAAGTTTTGGTATTTATCGAAGGGGTATAATATGGTTCATCTTCATGTGTTAATGGGAATTTTGAATATTGCATTATGTGTTTAAGTCATAAGAGATTACTTTCATTTTATACCGACACAAACGTCTGGTATTAGTCAAATGTCAACGGGAGATTATATTCATCGAGCAATTCTTGTCACACAGTGGCTTGCGGAACGTTGGCGAGGAAGTGTTATCTCATTCACCAGACTTTCGCTGAACATAAATTGTAAGTCTCAGATCGAGCTGGCAAGAAACATTTGTTGCCTGCAAAGGACAAAGACGGCCGTTTCCATTTCCTGTTGGTAAATGGTGTAATGCTCTTCATATTTATCCCTTGTAGACATTTAGTTTAATGATTACAAAATGTACTACATGCTAACGACGACCAAATGTCTGTAAATTAAAAACTGGCAAGTGTTTTAGTAATAAGGGATTATTTTCATTTTATATTAGCACAAACGTCGCGTATTAAGCCAAGTGTCAACGAGAGATCCTATTCATCGACCAAATATTGTCACACGGTGGTTTGCGGAATATGGTGAAGAAGTGTTATCTCTTTCACCAGACTTTCTCTGAACATAAATTGTAAGTCTCAGATCGAGCTGGCAAGAAACATTTGTTGCCTGCAAGAGACAAAGATGGCCGTTTGCATTTCCTGTTGGTAAATGATGTAATGCTCTTCATATCTATCCCTTGTAGACATTTCGTTTAATGATTACAAAATGTACTACATGCCAACGCCGAACAAATGCCTGTTAATTAAAAACTGGCAAGTTTTTCAGTAATAAAGGATTATTTTCATTTTATGTTGGCACAAACGTCGCGTATTAAGCCAAGTGTCAACGAGAAATCCTATTCATCAAGCAAATCTTGCCACACGCTGGTTTGCGGAATGTGGTGAAGAAGTGTTATCTCGTTCACCAGACTTTCTCTGAACGTAAATTGTAATTCTTCGATCGAGCCGGCAAGAAACATTTGTTGCCTACAAGGGCCAAAGATGACCGTTTTCATTTCCTGTAGGTACGAGTAAATGATTAATGCTTTTCATATCTACACTATACCTTGTAGACTTTCTCCTATAATGATTACAGAATGTACTAGTTACCAACGGAGACCAGACGTCTGTTAGTTAAAACGTTCAAGTGTTTCCAATTTTCCTCGACTAGCTTTGTAGTTTCTATAGTTATATTTTTAGTAATTTAAATATTTTTATGATAATTCTAGCAAGCAATTCTCTCAAAAACGTTGTAATAAATAGATACATGACGCATTGTAATGCATAGATTGTGTTGTCAAGATAATTCTAAAATTTATTCAAATGAGTGGAAAAACAGTGCTGAGAATTTTTTTGACGCCAATTACAATGGTGCGCAAACTCTTTTGACGCAACTCACTTTCGTTAATTAAAAAATCACTCAAATTATATGAATTTTTTTTTTGTAGTAGCAATTTTTTTTATAAAGTCAGGAAAATGTTAAAATAAATTTAAATAAATATAAATTAATACAAATAATAATTCGTACTCATTTTAAAAACTCAGTTCTCACAAAGATAGGTAGAAGCGAATGGAAGCTTTGTAAGTTTAGCCTTGCAAAACTGTCACCTTATTTAACAATATCATATCACTAAATATTTAGCATAAAACATTTGAAAACAAATATTAAAAAGCTGCAATTTCAGAAAACTTAAAACACATTTTAAAAATAAATAATGCAATATTTTATAAATTTACCTCAAACTATCGGTGACCCCGACAGTGTTTTTCACGACCCATAGTTTCCACACCACTTGTCTGTTATAAAACTTCCAATGATTTGAACTTTTATTATCGACCTAAATTTTTGTATCAATGGTGATGGGGAAAATCTATCGTCATAACATGCTATCCTAAATTCAACAAATATATATTTTTTTTACCTTCATTGAGTAAAATTTATTATGAAGTTTCTCTTCATAACTAAAACTCCTTATTAGCAAAAAGTAGTCATATACAGCAGTGGTATGCAAAGTTTTGTAGACCGTCACCCATTTCCGTTAAATGAAAAGTCCCTCGACCCATGAAAATTTGTTGGTAAGAGAAAAATTACGAAAATGTTAACAGAAGTATAGAAAAAAGAAATAAGCAAATTTTGAGAAACTATTTCAAAAATCAGTGAACTGTCAATTTTGGGTAATATTTATTTTGCATAATAACAATTTTCAAAAAATGCCCATCTACACTTGCATATTGCCAAATCTCATGTGACTAAAACTTCATATTTATATATTTATATACATTTGTATTTCCTTTAGGTAAAAATTAGCAAAAATTAAAACTAAAAAGAGCATAATTTTAAAATTATAAGCTTCCTATTGAAACACTGAAAATTATAAAGTTCATCTATCTGTAGAAAAATAAAGTACAAATCTCTCTCTCTCTCTCTCTCTCTCTCTTATATATATATATATATATCTATATATATATATATATATATATATATATATATACAGTGGAATCTCGATCGATCGCTTTTCAAGGGACCGATTGAAATGAACGATAAATGCGGGAAAACGATAGATGCGGAAAATATAATAAAGCAATATGATCGTTGGGACTGGATAAAATGAACGACACATGCGGAAAAACGATGGATCCGAAAACGATCGATCGAGATTCCATTGTATATATATATATATATATATATATATAATTATGAATAAAAATATTAAAGATATGTAATAATAGAAAGTTTAAAGCATGTCTTTTAATTACGCAATTTAGTTTATAAATTTACTCCAGAATATCCGTGACCCCTTCATTTTTATCACGACCGCCCTGTGGTTGGCGACCAACTGTTTCGCACCGAAGATATACAGCGTTAGAACAACAGCCGCAAGGAAACAATAACTCATGCTGCCACAGAGCTTCTAGAATAAGCGAAAATAAGCAAGAAGAAAAAATTACAAAGCAGTCTTGGACAAAAGATACATTTCGTGCGATAAATTTTGGCTTGCCATCTGGACTTGTTCAGAGACATGCAACATAGGCATTTAAAACAAAAGAATTGCTTCCGAATCGAAAAAGTAGACGGTAGTTGCTATTAATTTCATGGTTTCACCCGCGAAATAAGACAGCCATAATAAACAGTACAAAAGAGAGTGCAAGTTTATTTATTAGCTAAGACTAATTAAACTATAAGAAATTTGTCTAAAAATATATTTGCGACTACCGGGTTATTATTACTTCTTTTTACAATTGTACTGAGTAATGTAATATAAACATAATATAATGTAATCAATAAAAGATGGTAAAATTGTGCAGAAAAAAGTGCATCATGGGAACTGTTTACTATGGTATGGTTTCCTACGCTTTATGGTTCAGAGATACAGTGAACTGCAACTCAAGGAAATATATGTTTCTTACCGAATGTTAACACAGAAAGGATATATATATATATATATATATATATAGAAGGTGTTGCCAATGCGACAAATGACAAATTCAGAGGGGTGATAGTAGGTATCGAGACGAGCAGTAATCACATAGATATGTATGACTGGAAACACAAACCTAGCGCTAGAGGGCGCTGTTTACTTAATCGGACCATACCTCTTACCAACCCCACTGGATGGCCGGAAATATAGCAATTTTCTGGAGGAGGTAGAAAACTAAAAATCAAAACAGAATCACATAGGAATGAATGACCTGAGACGCAAGCCTGATGAACTAGAGGATACACAAAGATGCAGAAATGTTGACTTCTCATTTCTGCATCTTTGTTTATCTTCTATCTGATCAGGTTTGCGTTTCCGGTCATACATTCCTATGTGATTCCGTTTTGTTTTTGAGTTTTCTACCTTCTCCAGAAAAATGCGATATTTCCGGTCATCCAGTGGGGTTGGTAAGAGGTATGTCCGATTAAGTAAACAGCGCCCTCTAGCGCCAGGTTTGCATTTCCACTCATACATTTCTCTGTGATTATTGATCGTCTTGATGCCTACTATCACCTCTCTGAATTTGTCGGTCGAACCGGCAACACCTTGTATATATATATATATATATATATACACTCATGGACAAAAAAATTAGCGCACCAAGAAGGAGTCGTCAAAATGAAACGAAATTTTACATACGTAATGACTACTTTGATATAAGTAAATGATAAGAAAATCAAAGAAATAGGATAATTTATTTCAGAGAAAAAGGCAAAAGAACGGAGGAGTTAATACTCAGTTGGACCCCCTCTAGCGCGAATGCACGATGCGATACGATCGGACATTGAATCATACAAGTTCTGTATGATGTCTTGAGACATTTCGTTCCATATTTGCTGTAACCTTGCCTCTAGTTCGTTCAAACTCGTGGGATGCTCATCTCGTCGTCCCAAATGATCCCAGATATGCTCGATTGGAGACAAATCTGGGGATCGGGCAGGCCAAGGAAGGGTAGTAACAGTGCGGAGACAGTCTTGTGACACCCTTGCCGTATGAGGCCGAGCATTGTCTTGTTGAAAAATGGCTCCTGGGAGCCGTTGCATGAGTGGCAACACATGTGGTTGCAGGATTTCATGAACATACCGCTGGGCTGTCATGGTGCCACGGAACAATATTAGGGGTGACCGTGTATTGTAGGCAATGGCACCCCATACCATCACACCAGCTGTGGGAGCGATGTGTCGCTGTACAGCAAAGGCAGGATTGAAGCGTTCACCACGGGCTCTCCACACACGAACACGATTGTCATCACTGCCGAGATTGAAGGCCAGGCGCCTTCATATGGTTCGAGAAGACACAGAGGACCCTAGTGAAGGTGCTACCTGTGCCTGGATGGCGGCCGATGAGCAGTTGGCTGTACGCGTGCATTTCTTACGATGTGGCGGTCTTCTCGACGACTGGTCTGTCGAGGGCGTCCTGAGCCTGGTCTTCGTGTACATGACATCTCTTGGGTCCACTGGTCCCAACACCTCCTCACAACACAATCAGAGCAGCCTAATTGACGAGCTACTCGCCTAGCGGACCACCCAGCTTCCATCATCCCAACGATTCTCCCCCTCTCTAACTGCGACAACTGCTTATATTGTCTTCGAACACGGGGAAATGGCATGTCTATCTCAGCTCTTCCTTTGTAAATGATTCAGCCCACTCAAACAAGCTTTGGTTACCTGTTTTATACTCCACAGAGTACGATGTTCAACGCCTTCTACCGGCTATACGTAATGCGCAATCACGCTGCATTTCTAATCATTTGCATATCTCTCCGATATGTACCATCATTGCAAGTTTCGTTACGATCCCGCAATTATTTCTTGGTGCGCGAATTTATTTTGTCCATGAGTGTATATATATATATATATATATATATATATATATATATATATATATATATATAAATATATATATATATATATATATATGTATATATATGTATATATACATATATGTATATATATATATGTATATATACATATATGTATATATATATATATATGTATATATACATGTATGTATATATATATGCATATATACATATATGTATAAATATATATATATATATATGTATATATATATATATATATATATATACATATATATATATATGTATATATATATATATGTATATATATATATATATATATATATATATATATATATATATATGTATATATATATATATATATATATATATATATATATATATATATATATATATATATATATATATATATATATATGTAATAAATTAAATATTAGGCCCTCCATTCTATCAGTTAAATTCCCTTTCCTAAATCCAATCCCCAGTAACATTACTTTAACGCTTTAAAAACCCATAGCAACAGAACTTCCCATAAAATAGCAAACGTTGCATTTCTACACGTGTATACGTCCCGAGAAAGGCGTGAGTTCGCATTGCCAGCCCGAAATTCCGCTGACATTTCAAAACAACAGCCACATGTACCTCGCTTCTAGCGCGTAATGTTGAAAGGTGATATTGCACTTCGCTCCGAGCATCTGATATGAAAGGACGTATGTTACTATCGCTCCTAATAAAATGATTCGACCCGACTGCTTCAAAATTTAAATTCTTTCAGGCTGAGTCTAGCTCCAGCCATGTAAATTTGAGCTAGTTTTCCTTTTCAGGTTGCATTTTAAGAACGATATGTAATGATTATATTACATAGAGCCGAAAGCGATTCTTCATGTGCGTATCAACCTCAACGGACTTCGAATCCATTGCCTTGGACTATGTGTGTGCGCGTGAAATACCGACCTTGAGAGAAGCGCAATAGGAGTTCGCCAGCGTAGCACTTGAAAATGAAATGACCTAGTTTTGATTTCCCTTTTCGAAAATGACATCGAAAGATTTAAATAAAAAATTGGCTGATCATCGTGACTCTGACCAACCTCAAGAAAAACAAGGGGATAATTCTGGAGTTTACGACAAACAATTATTGGAAAACAGTGCTATATCTTCGCCAAATCTATTAAGTAATCTTCCGAAATATAACCCTAATGGTTTGGTCAAAATTAATAACTGGTTGAAATTCTTCGAGAAAAAGACTATTGAATTGACGGAAGAAGAAAAACTACAAATATTTCCGGATTTTCTATCGGACGAGGCTTTGGAATTTTACATCGAAAACCTAATAGAATCACAAAAGTGGGATGAAGTTAAAATAAAAATCAGTTACTATTTCTCAGAGGAAAAACAGTTTTCATTCGAAGATTTCAGCAGGTTGAGCCTTTCTGGAAGTCAAAATATAAATGATTATTTTAAAAAGAAAATTAATATCGGTAAAGCATTAAAACTTGAAGAAGAAATTATAATTCAAGGTCTCACAGACGGATTGCCGACAAGATAAAGGGATTTATTTTTAATAAGTAACGTTGGTACAACTACTGAGTGGATTTCCCTTGCGAGGAAAATGATCAACAGCTACGAAGATAGGAGGAAAGATCACCATAATAGAGACATGCATAATCAACAGTCCGGTTTTCGCAGACCGTTCGATCGGCGAGATGACTATGACAGATTCCCACAACACGAGTCACCTAGATTCCGGCACCAACAACCGCGACCATGGCATAGATGGCCCCAGAATTTTCGAGAAGAGGAACGTCCTAGGACTCGGTTCCAGTCTCCACAACATGCAAACAACTATAACAGCAACGTGACAGAACAG
Source organism: Dolomedes plantarius (assembly GCA_907164885.2). Classification (NCBI taxonomy): domain Eukaryota; kingdom Metazoa; phylum Arthropoda; class Arachnida; order Araneae; family Dolomedidae; genus Dolomedes; species Dolomedes plantarius. Next base: position 111,555,951 of record OU015490.1, read on the forward strand.
CGACAATGACGGACGTTCACCGTACACCTAAAAATCGGTACTGAACTAATTATCGGCCTGATAGATACAGGTAGCACCATTAACATTATTTCTCGAACTGTATATGATAAAATTAAATATTATGTGAAAATTCTTCCATCGGACAATTCACAGGTCAGTACCCTCGCAGGTAAAATAAAAACTGATAAAATAATTTCTACAAAGTGCCGAATCGGTAAGTTGAACAGATTTGTTAATTTGTATGTTATTGAAACAAATTTAAAGTATGCAGTTTTATCGTCGGAAATTATTAATCTATTTAAAATTAATTTGGATTTTAAAAATTTTTGTGTTTACCAAGGAAAAAATAATATTTCATCTACTTTGTCTTTGGAAAATGTTACTAATAATTGCTATATATTTTTAACATATGATAATCCTAATGTGCCACATACTTGTTCTCATAATACTATAAATCTTGATACTAAATATAATAGAAATTGTGATACTCGTTTTTATAAAATTGAAAATGAAAATAATGTTGCTGATGATGAAAGTGTTCAATTGAACAAAATATTGAGTATAATAATATTTTCGCGAAAAATAAATATGATGTTGGATGTATACGTCTTGAACCACAAAGAGTAATTTTGAATTCTGAACTACCAATTTCCCTTCGTCCATACAGGGCGTCGCCAAAAAATAATGCCGAAATTAAGAAGCAAATAGACGAGCTTTTAGCTGCAGGTTTAATTAAAACATCTCATTCACCCTATGCTTCCCCAATTACTTTGGCTTACAAGAAAGATGAAAATTCAAAATCCAGAATGTGTATCGATTACCGAAAACTAAATAGTATTACAAAAACGGACTCGGAACCAATTCCCCGAATCAACGCAGTTTTAGATCAACTAACCAATGCTAAGATTTTCTCCACCCTTGATCTCGCGAGTGGCTACTGGCATATTAAACTAAATGAAAAAGATACAGAAAAATTAGCTTTCACCTCAAACTTTGGCTTATATGAATGGAAAAGATTACCTTTTGGCTGGAAAAACGCTCCTGCCATATTCCAAAGAACACTCAGACAAATTTTAAATAAATACCAAATTAAATTTGCGCTCAACTATTTTGACGATATAATTATATTTTCAGACTCTTTCGAAGAACACTTAGAGCATTTAAAAACTATTTTCTCGATTTGTGAAAAAGAAAACATAAAATTGAAATTTTCAAAATGCCAATTTGCCCAAACAAAAATAAAATTTTTGGGATATGAAGTGGAAAAGGGATGTTATCACCCGAGTAACGCTAATATAGAAATTATTAAGAAACTTCAACCTCCCAGGAATGTTAAAGACTTACAAAGATTTTTAGGTAGCGTAAATGTTTATAATAAATTCATTCCCAACTATGCTAAATTAAGAGTACCATTGAATAAATTATTGAAGAAAGACACTAAATTTGAATGGACAGATGATTGCCAGAAAGCTTTTCAGGATTTAAAAGACGCTCTAATATCTAAACCTGTTTTATCTATTTATAACCCAAATTACCCATGCCATATTTTCGTGGATGCTTCCGGACAAGCGGTAGGCGCAATTTTAAAACAACAACACCCTGATGGAAGTTTGCATCCCATAGCCTATCATTCTCGAAAACTTAGAACCTATGAACAAAATTATGCCATTACCGAGCTGGAATGCTTGTCAATTATTGACGCTGTTGACAAATATTATTGTTATTTACATGGGACTCATTTTACCGTTCATACGGATCATGCTGCACTTGTCTGGTTAAAAAGTATTAAACACCCAACTGGACGATTATTCCGATGGTCCCTTAAACTGTCCATGTACGATTTTGACATTAAATATAAAAAAGGTTCTACAAATTATGAAGCCGATATGTTAACTAGAAACCCAATTTCTCACCATGTAACTTTACGTGAACGTGACCCATTGTTGACATTGCAAGAAATCGAGCATCATCAAAATTTAGATAATGTAAACGGTAAGAAGTTTTAAAAAGTTAATAATGTATGGACAATTAAAAAACAAGGTTTAATGAAAATTGTTGTGCCCTTCTCTTTACGTTTAAAATTATTAGAAAAAGCCCATGTTAATTATGGACATTTAGGAGTTTCGGCAATGTTAAATCTGATATCCCCTCAATATTATTGGATTGGAATAACTAAAGATGTGAGTAACTATGTGAAACATTGTGAAGTATGTCAACTAAATAAGAAGTCTAGACAAAAAAGATTTGGTCTCTTACAAATGTTACCCCCTACCAGTGAACCCTTTGAAATTCTTGCCATAGACACTGTTGGTGACTTAAATTATTATGAGTCTACAAAGAAATATTTACACATAGTTATAGATCATGCCACGAGGTATATATGGACCTTTGCTTCTAAAAATGAAAATACAGATACTTATATTAATTGTTTAACACAAATTTTTCAACACCAAGTACCTAAGAAAATTTTAAGTGATAGAAATAGTGCTTTTACTTCCTCCAAATTTAAGCATTTTTTGAGAAACAATAATATTACACAATTGCTAACTACTTCGCATAGACCACAAACAAACGGAAAAAATGAAAGAGTAAATCAGACCCTGATTACTAGGCTTAAATGTAAATTAAATTCACACCCTGGTAAAGTCTCCTGTACAAAATTATTACGTGAAATAACGAATGAATATAACGACACACCCCATACCGTAACAAAATTTCCCCCTTCTTATTTAATGCATGGAAAACCACCCTACAAAAATTTACTTGATGATCAAGACATGTACCCACCAATTGAAGAAGCGAGGAAGATTGCTAAACAGAGAACTATAAAAAATCATGAAGTAAATAAAGAGAGATATGACACTCGTTTTGAGGAATCGAAATTTAAGGTAGGTGATATAGTAATGTACGAAGAGTTTCGTTACCCAAATACTCCTAAACTTACTCCCCCTTATTCTGGTCCATATAAAATTTTGAAACAAATTTCTGGAGTAAATTTTGAAATTAACAGACCCAATTCCCTCACTAAGAAAACCTCGGAAATTGTACACTGTACCAGATTAAGACCTTTCAACCATGCAGATAATTTTCGATTAGCAACTAGAAAAAGTAAAATTCCTATTTTAATAACAGTAAACCCCAAAACGCCCAAGATCCCAAGTAAAAATTAATAGTGTTAAGAAAAAAAAACCTATCTATGATGATTAAGACTACCCAACTGTGACTCAAATAACTACCTGACTATGACTCCGATAATCCTACGATATTTTGATAACCCAATGAAGACTGTTGACGCAGACTGTTGATGAAGAAAACCTAATTTTGATGGATTTAGATACCTACCTAAATTTCGTAGTTATTCATATTTAGAGAATTTTTGATGCTAGTTTGCCTTCCACAAATTACCATCTGAATTATTTTAAAAGAATATTTATTAAAAAGAAAATGTTGATGTGCTAAGTTAAAGAAAAATTTTGTCAATGTTAGGGCTAACATGACATGTCACAGGTTACCCCTAATTTTGCCAAGTAAGTTGATGATCTGAGTTGTTATTTTTGTTGACACCGGAGAAACCTTTTGCCAGCACAAGGGGTAGTTCCTCCCGCAGAGGGATGAGCCTCTTGCTGTCTTTGCATCACAGCACCCTCGTGATCACTAACAATCTTTCACGTTGGACATCACAGAGGATAGCCCATTTCACCTCCAGGTTTGTCACTGATGTCATGATTGGTACCAATGATTTTAGAATTTGAATATTTTGAATTGAAACTAGTGACGATGTTAAAGCACATAATGTTTTTGAAAATTACCTAATATGAAAATGATGCCCATTTACTTAATTAAGAATTTATAACAAGTTGTTTTGAATTGTTTAATTTATGATCTTATGTATTGTTAAAAACTTGACAGGTATCTAAATCTATGCTGTAATTGAAGTGTAACTTTCAGAATAATATAAGAAATCAATTTTGTAATAATATTGTCTAAAGTAATGTTGTTTTGAACTTGAACTTATTGAAATATCTTCTGAATTATATATTGTGAATTATTTTAAAATTTATGTAAGTATTCGAGATTAGGAATATGAAAAATAGAGATCGATGTATAATTGGTGTAAACGATGAAGTTTTGAAATCATGTGTAAAATGTAAACACTGAATATAAACCACATACAATAAGGACTTATTTGATAAACAATGTATAACGACTTGAATTTAAACTGAGCTTAAGGACTCCAAGAATTATACGTTATTTTAGGACTTATTATTGAATGAAGAACTTTGATTTAATTAAAAAGTTATTTAGATTATATTAGCCAATAATATTTCAGTTATTTGAATTTCATTGCACATTGTATAATAATTATAAACTTATTGCATACTATGTTAATTCCATATATTTTGAATGTTCATTATAGATTTCATTGTATATTCCTTTAATTTCATATATTTTGTGTAATGGTGCAACGAAGTCATAAGAGTGAGTTTAGTATTATAGTAAAGATTCAGGAGATTTAACTTTGGATTTGTTTCGGTGAAGTTAATTTATGACGGGTTATGGACAAAGCTCTTGACTCTGTAACCTTGATGTGTTCTAATTCTCACCCACCTTGCTGTTTATCGTGACTTCTTTCCACCAATGTTGCATTCAGAGACATGTAATTGTATAACGTAGTTAATTTTGATTATATTTGATTGTAATTGTACTCACTTTATTATATAAGAGTTCATCTGTATTATGTTGTGAAAATGTCACCTTTCAACGTGACGATTTTCCCTTTTTCGGGGGGGATTTGTAATAAATTAAATATTAGGCCCTCCATTCTATCAGTTGAATTCCCTTTCCTAAATCCAATCCCCAGTAACATTACTTTAACGCTTTAAAAACCCATAGCAACAGAACTTCCCATAAAATAGCAAACGTTGCATTTCTACACGTGTATACGTCCCGAGAAAGGCGTGAGTTCGCATTGCCAGCCCGAAATTCCGCTGACATTTCAAAACAACAGCCACATGTACCTCGCTTCTAGCGCGTAATGTTGAAAGGTGATATTGCACTTCGCTCCGAGCATCTGAAATGAAAGGACGTATGTTACTATCGCTCCTAATAAAATGATTCGACCCGACTACTTCAAAATTTAAATTCTTTCAGGCTGAGTCTAGCTCCAGCCATGTAAATTTGAGCTAGTTTTCCTTTTCAGGTTGCATTTTAAGAACGATATGTAATGATTATATTACATATATATGTATATATATATGTATATATATGTATATATATATGTATGTATATATATATATATATATATATATATATATATATATATATATATATATATATATATACAGGGTGGGCGAAAAGTCCTTGACACATTTCAGAAAATAATATATAAAATAGAAATTGCCATAAAAGAGTTCAGTTTGCGGTCATTTCTTTAATAGAATGTTAAGTTTTTTTATCAACAGAAAATTTCGAACTGCTACCAAAAGAGGGCGCCACAGGGCAAAAAGTCCATAGAATGACATTTAATATGAAAAACTTTTTAATAGTTACCCTTACATAAGAAGTTTCTTGTTACCAAATTTCGATATGGGCAACTTTCGTAGGTCGTGTCACATCTAGAAGTGACGTCTAGCTCGTGTGACTTCGATGATCCGTGTCTTGAGCTGTGTAATGTCGGTCATTTTCGAAGCGAAGACTTTGTCCTTGACATATCCCCACAAGAAAAAATCAAGTGGAGTTAAATCTGGAGACCTAGGTGGCCATACTAGTGAACCATCTCGTCCAATCCATCGCCGAGGGAATTGTGTATCGAGGTAGCTGAAATGTGTCAAGGACTTTTCGCCCACCCTATATATATATATATGTGTGTGTGTGTGTGTGTGTGTGTGTATATATATATGAAATATCATAGCACTAGAAACAGTTAAAACAGCAGATACTGGAACATCTATAAAAGAATTCTTGGGACGCAGTAAACAGGCGAATGATTTAAAATAGTTTTATTGTCGTCCATATGGAGTTCCCCATAGGGAGGGAGCTAGACCGTGCGATATATTATATGTACAATCATTATCATGAAGAGCGCGGCTTTTAGCCGTGTTTACATTTTATATCGGGAACATACAGAAGACTTGGTGTAAGCAATAATCCCTATGACGCTATGTTACGTCATGGACTAGGGCGTGTCCGATGATTCTTATCGGTTCAGTCTCCCTAGACAGAGGCTGTTCTAAGTCTATCAGGATATTTCTCTGTCTATAGGGGAGCGAAGGGATTAACTACTGCAAACTTTAAGAGCTATTATATCATCATTAGAAATGGAATAAATTATGTTTTATAAGAATATAGACAAGTCAGATAATTAATATAAAAATTATTTTTATATTACATCCCCCCCTCAAAGAAAAAGATATTCCCCATGCCAAACAAAAAGAAAAAATTAATTTACCTATTCTGACAATTTAAAAACTGAACCTATCCACCAACTCTTCTGTGTACAAAACTTACATTCAGAACTGTGAATGCTCAAGCACAATACAACATAAACATATAAGACGTCTTGAAGAAAAACATGTGGTGACAAGTGTTGACAACCATGGTTGTTTTGTTTTTTGGCTTATACAGTCTTTTGCAGAGAAATTATTGTCCTTTCACTGCTGAGCCAAATAAAATGAATACAAATGCACTATCATAATACTGAAAAAAAAATTGCAATACAACAATACGTAAAAAATACAACCCTATAATAATATACAAACATGCATACTTTATTTACATTATTCATGACTCAGTTTTAATTTTTCTGGTACATGGTATTTTCGTAACTTCGAAACATGCACAACTTCTGAAGATTCTTGAGAGTGGGTATTTTTCTGATTAATTTCATAATTAACGTCAGAAATTTTGTTAAGGATTTTATAAGGACCACTGAAAGTTGGAGACAGTTTCCTAGTATTAGGGTATTTAAATTCTTCATAAATGACTGACTCATTAGGTGTAAATTGTATATCCACAAATCTAGCATCGTAATGTATTTTATTCCTTTCATGGTAATGTTTTGTTCTCTGAACTTCTATTTTTCTCGCCTCTTCAACAGGAGGATAAATACTTTCCTTTAACGGATTTGTATATGGAATTGTGCCATACATTAAATAGGCTGGTGGAAATTTAGTAACGGAATGGGGGGGTCAAGTTGTATTCGTGAGTTACTTCCTTTAGTAATTTAGGCCATGGAACTTTTGTAGATGATTCATTAATTTTACATTTTAAACGTGTGATTATTGTTTGGCCTAATCTCTCCACTTTACAATTAGTTTCTGGTCTGTGTGCTGTAGTCAATAGTTGTTTAACGTTATAATGCTTAAGAAATTTTTTAAAATGAGAAGATGTGAAAGCTGGATTTCTATCACTTAAGATACTCTTTGGCACTTCAATTTGAAAAATTTGGTTTAGGAAGTTAGTGTAAGTTTCTGTTGTAATTGATTTTGAAGCAAAAGCCCATATAAATCGAGTGTGATGGTCAATAATTAACGTCAGGTATTTTTTAGTTGAATTGTAATGGTTAAGGCCACCCACACTATCAATTGCAATCAAGTCAAATGACTTGTCAACCGGAGGCATTGATTGCAAAAGTCCAAATCTTTTTTGTCGAGGTTTTTTATTTACTTGACATGTATGACAGTGTTTAATAAAATTACTAATATCAGAAGTTATATTTTGCCAATAATAAACAGGGGTGAGCAAATTAATTGTTTTTTGAATACCAGGATGGCCAAGTTTTTCATGAGCAATGTTGAGTAATTTCAGTCTTAAAGAAAAAGGTACTACAATCTTTGTAAACCCTTTTTTACAAAGGCATAAAACATTGTTAATTTCGACAAACTTTCCAGTTAAATTGTCATTTTTTTGAGCCTCGGTAATTTCACTCAACTGCAAGAGATGTGATACCTGAGTTTCAACATTGCTTACAATAACATCATTGTGTACATTGTTATCTGGTACAGCACGAGAGACCATATCTGCTTCGATGTTTGTGGTGCCCTTTGTATATTTAATATCATATTCATACATAATTAACTGCAAAGACCAGCGGCACAATCTTCCTTTTAAGTTTTTAACATTTTTGAGCCAAACTAAAGCCGCATGGTCCGTATGTATGGTAAATTTTTGTCCGAAAAGATAATGATGAAACTTATTTAAAGAATCCACAATAGCGAGACATTCCAGCTCAGTAATACAATAATTTTTTTCATAATCTTTTAATGAGCGGGAGTGAAACTCGACAGGGTATAGGACACCAGAAGCATCTGTTTGTTTTAAAACCGCTCCTACACCAGTGTGACTGGCATCAACATAAATATGACATTCAGCTTTTGGATTAAAAATTTTCAACACAGGTTTACAAATTAAAGTTCTTTTTAACATTTCAAACGCTTCTTGGCATTTCTCAGTCCATTGCCAAGGTGTATTTTTTTTAACAAGTTATTTAGTGGCTGTCTAATAGTGGCATATTTGTCAATAAATTTATCATACACATTAATTGAACCGGAAATCTTTGTAAAGATTTTACATTATTGGGTGGTTTTAGCTTTTTAATAACCTCAATGTTGGTGTTATCCGGAGTGACAATCCCATTGGTAATTTCATATCCTAGAAATTGAATTTGTTTTTGTAAAAAGGAACATTTAGAAAATTTTAGTTTTAAGTTTTCCTGTCTGCAGATATCAAAAATTTGTTGAATGTGTTCAATATGATTAGAATAGCTATCTGAAAAAATTAAAATATCATCAAAATAATTTGCAGCAAATGTAATTTTATATTTAGTTAAAATTCTACGAATTGTCCTCTGAAAAATGCTGGGTGCATTGCGCCAACCAAAAGGTAAACGTAGCCATTCATATAATCCATTATGGGTTGCAAAAGCCAGTTTTTCTGTGTCATCTGGGTGAATAGGGATATGCCAGTAACCTGAGGCCATGTCCAATTTTGAAAAATATGCACTTTGAGCTAGTTTATCAATCAATGTCTCGACCAGCGGTAATGGTTCGGCATCCGACTTCGTCACCTGATTTAATTTCCTGAAATCAATACATAACCCATTCTTTTTGTTTTCATCTTTTTTATAAACAAGTGTTACTGGTGCCGAAAATGGAGACGAACTTTCTTTTATGATATTGGCTTTTAATAACTCTTCAATTTGAGTATCAATTTCTTCTTGTTGTTTTGGTGAAGTTTTATATGCGCGTAACGAAACTGGCAAATCGGAAGTCAATATCACTCTTTGGGGTTCTATTCTTACTGATCCCACGTCATATTTATTTTTCGCAAATATGTCTTTATATTCCTCTAAAAGTTCTTTTATTTCGGAACTTCCTACATTTTCACTCATTTTCGTTTTTTCCTCGACTGTACTCTGATAATGTGTGCACCCATTACCAGAATCCATCTCGGAAACATTCGAAAATGTTAAAACGTTTTTATTTTTAGACTTTGTCTTTACTTCTTTTTTCTCTTTAATGCTAGTAACATTTAGATCAACATGATTTTCGGGCATGATATGCAAAGACAAATCGCTGCATTCAGAACTAGAGAAAGTGATCAGTTTTCTCCCATCCTGCTCAACAATTTGGTTCGCACAATTAATTACCAAACGAAAATCAACACAACTCTTTAAACCCAAGAGGGCATATGGTAAATCGGTGTCAAGTATGAAAAACTCTGCCGATTTAACAATATTACCAATTTTAAGGTAGAGATTGCATGTTTTGTTAAGCTGTATTAGCCCTTTTGTTTGTTTCACGTTTATCACTTTCTCTAATGGGAACATTTAATTTTTCAACAATTTTACTTGGAATTATATTCAACGTACATCCAGTATCAATATTTGACCATATCTTATTATTTGAACTCGAGTTATTTTCATTGTTTGTTTTTCTTTTATTATGTACGTACGTTTTGTTTTTTGTGTATCCGGATACTATTAATTGTCACTTTTCGGGTTGTGGCTTAGGCGCTGCAAATTCAGACGTAGATGGTCTATTGATGCAAGAGAATCCCCAATGATAAGAATTCATGATCCCTATGTTTGCGCAAAACTTACAGGGGTTGGGGGGCAACTCTTGCACCGCATGCGTCGTTTGAGCCTTTGCTGGTTTTGAATTATTATACATTCGTGGTGTAATTTTCTTGTTCTTACTACATTGGAAAGATTTGTGTCCTAGCTGTTGACAAATAAAACAACGGATTTCCGGTTTAAGTTTTTCTGTCTTTCCATTCGTATAGGGTACCCGATGGAACGGTACTTTTACTTTGTCCATGTCTTTGCGAATTTGTTCGTAAATTTTCAATTTATTTTTAAACTCAACTAAATTCTCACATCCATATAAAATGGCTTTGTTCTGTGTATTGTCATTAATCCCGTTAATGACGTAAGTGATTAAAGCACCTTCGTCTATATTACTTTGATTAGCAATTTGTTTCATGGTTAAAAGATATTCTTGCATTGACTCATTATATTTTATTTTACGTTTTTGTAGGATGTCATGTATTTCCGCCGAATTATATGTTACTTTAAACTCTTCAATTAATAATTTCTTTAGTTTGTCAAAAGAATTGACTGAAGTTTCACTACGAATGAACAGAAGTGCGTTTCCCCTAAGACAACGTTTTGCGAATAAAAATTTATGAAACTCAGATAAGGAAAATAATGCAGCATGATTTTCAAAAGTTTCAAGCCATTGTACGATATTTTCATGTTTTTCTCCCTTAAAGAGAGGAATCACTGCCTCAATGTCAGACAAGTTTACCATAATTTTTGTTTCTACCATGTTTGACAATTTTGAATTTTTATCGACATTTTCGATTTTAGAATAACTGTTTTCCTCGTCATTACTGCTTTTGATTTCATGTTCTCTACTTGTATTATTTTTCATTTTGACTCCAAACGTTTCGGTTTGGGTACCATTTTCGTTATTACTTATAAGGTTTTCGGTTTGAGTAGTATTTGCGGTATTATCTGTAAGTTGTACCCCACCTGTTTCGGTTTGAGTAATATTTTCATTATTGACTTTATTTGTGGATCCGGACTGAAATTCAGCATGTTCTGTTTCGAGACTACTTTCGTCTTCCGAAATGTCCTCTGCAATTAACGAATTTTTAAGAAATTCGAAATTAGATAAGCACGAAATAATATGTTTAGTAATTTCCTCTTTTTCCCCTTCTCCCGAAATATTTAAAATATCGCAAATCTTAATCAATTCCGCTAACTTAAACTGTTCTGAAATTTCATTCACTTTAGCTAAAAACTCTTTATCTCCAACTTCATATTTAAAGCCACAAAAATTTAAAACTCTATTACGATCTAATCTAGTGTTTCCATTTTGAAATATTGGTTTATCTAATAACTTGACCGTTGAAGCTTTTTGCTTCTTCAAAGCTTTACAAATTACGTCAATATCCCTAAGTAACATGGTTACATTATTAATATACAAATTCCAAAATATTTACACATAAAGCAGATTCAGTTATAAACCATTATAAAACTACAGCATATTGAGATATAAAACATTTGTTAAAATTATTCATTATTCAATTCAAAAAAAATTTTTTTTCCCTATCCACACTTATTTATGACATAATAGAGAAAGAAAAATTACTCACGGAATGATTCACCACTTCCTTGAACGAAAAAAATATATAAAAAGGGTATTCCTTATTTACAGTTTTTGGTTCAGTATTCACTGGAATCGTCATCTTTCACGAAACGAAAAAAAATCGGCTTAGATTGTCCACTTTCGTGTATTTTAATCCTGGAAGCATTGGACTCGCACTGTTCTTTGATTAATCCACAGGTAGCACTCAAATAGGAAAGTCTCTAGGCTTTGGGATCCAGTTCGATCGGAAGGTTGGTCCTTTTCAAAACAAGTGTATTCACACGCAAAAACATTATTGATGTCGCAGTGGCCGTAGAAATACTGCATCGGAACTAACACCTCCTAAAACGCTGTCTGTCATCCTCCATCTGTATTCCAGCTTCCGTTTCGGTTTAGCAGGGAAGTTGGCGGGTAGACACAACACATTCCTCCAAGAACGAATTTCAGCCATCACCTGCGTCCCACAAAATTTAATCATTTTGTCTAGCCCCCTTTACTGTCCTGACGGCTTGAAATATCATAGCACTAGAAACAGTTAAAACAGCAGATACTGGAACATCTATAAAAGAATTCTTGGGACGCAGTAAACAGGCGAATGATTTAAAATAGTTTTATTGTCGTTCATATGGAGTTCCCCATAGGGAGGGAGCTAGACCGTGTGATATATTATATGTACAATCATTATCATGAAGAGCGCGGCTTTTAGCCGTGTTTACATTTTATATCGGGAACATACAGAAGACTTGGTGTAAGCAATAATCCCTATGACGCTATGTTACGTCATGGACTAGGGCGTGTCCGATGATTCTTATCGGTTCAGTCTCCCTAGACAGAGGCTGTTCTAAGTCTATCAGGATATTTCTATGTCTATAGGGGAACGAAGGGATTAACTACTGCAAACTTTAAGAGCTATTATATCATCATTAGAAATGGAATAAATTATGTTTTATAGGAATATAGACAAGTCAGATAATTAATATAAAAATTATTTTTATATTACATATATATATATATATATATATATATATATATATATACAGAGGCTGTTCGCACATTTTTTAGACGATTTTGGTAAGCGGTAATAAAAATAGTTTGCTGCAAAAGAAATAATTGCAATTGTACTATGTTTTTAAAAGTCAAAATTATAGTTTGCGGCTTGAAAGTTTTGTTTTTATTCAAAATGGCGTTTTTAACAAAGCAGTGGTTCGAAGGCTACATTTATGCTCGTTCCGAAGAGAAATATGCATACTCCGTTATCCAAAAACGATGTGAGAGTCATGGTTTTGTGATATCTAAAGCGTCGATAGGTAATATCGTCAACAAGAAAGGAAAAAAACTTCAAATTGGAGCCTCAAGTGGGACAAAGATTTCAAACAAGTATCCAAGGAAAAAACGGACATCTTCGACTATTGCAAAGGTACGCTGTTTAATGTTAAAAGAAAATCCCCCTATTCAAAGGACAGTTGCAAAATCATTAAAATGCTCGGTGTCCACTGTAAACAAAATGATAAACGCTGATTTAAATCTTAAGAAAGCGAAAAAACGCAATGTTCATCGTCTTCTTCCAAATCATATCGCTGAACGCAGGACACGCTGCAGAATTCTATATGAGAAACACTTATCCAAAGAAAAATGGAAAACAATTGTCACAATAGAGGAATTATGGGTGTATTTAAATGATTGCAACAAAAAAAGAGCCATTTATTATCATAAAAGGGGAGAAAAAAATTTAAGTACATGGTTCAAAGAATCGAAAGAAAGTTTTTCTCAGGGATTGATGATTGTTGCTGGTTTTTCTTATAATGGCAAGTTAAAAATAAAGAGAGTGGAAAAAAATGTCAAGATTAACTCCAAATACTATCAGGAACATATTTTATCGCCAATTTTTCTGAATGAAATACCATCGCTTTACCCACAGTGCCATCAATCTGTGAGACTCCATCAGGACAAAGATAGCAGTCACACATCAAAATCCACTGTAAATTTCCTAAAAGAAATGGAACAAAAAACTGGTATCATGGCCATACCCTTCACTGATATCCCTACTAAATCTCCCGATGTATCACCTATGGATTTTGTGCTTTCGGACTTTTAAAATCTGCATTATCCAAACGTCGTCCCAAAACCCTTACAGGACTCTGGAAAGCTGTTCAGGAGGAATGGGATAGAATACCTCTTCTGACACTTCAAAAGGCATTATTATCCTGGAAATTGCGGTGTCGAAAGATAGTTCAGAATAAGAGATGTCAAATACAACATTTAAAACACAAGAATTTTATGTAATTTAGTTTTGTGAATACAATATACATCGTTTAAAAAATGTGTCAACAGCCTCTGTATATATGTATGTATATATATATATGTATATATATGTGTATATATATATATGTATGTATATTTATATATATATATATATATATATATATCTATATATATATATATATATATATATATATATATATATATATATATATATATATATATATATATATATATATATATATATATATATATATATATATATATATATATATATATATACAGTCGAACCTCCATATATCGAAGTAGCAAAGTGCCGGAAAAAAATTCGATATATAGAAATTTCGATATATAGAATTGATCTTAGTTTTATCATAATTCTCTTAAAACATTAAAATTAAAGCTAATTTTCGTATACGAAACTCCATTTCCAATTTATATGCGAATCACATTAAATGAAAGTTAATAACTAAAAAAATGATCTTAGTGTTATCACAATTCTCCTAAAACTCATAACGGAGTTTCGTATACGAACCTTCATTTCCAATTTATATGCGAATCACATTAAATGAAAGTTAATAACAAAAAAATGAATTAATATGAAATATTTATTGAGTACTACATACCCTTTAAAAAACAATAATCCAGACAGTGGTTACAATGATCACAGTCACATTCTTTTAAAAAGAACTACGAATATCTTGCTGAACAGCCAGTTTTGCAGAAAATTCATCAAAGAAATTTTCGCATTTATCCAGTCCTTTAAAAACTTCATCAGGGACATTTTCCGCGTATTGAAGTCGGCGACGTATTGTTTCAAACGCCAAAAATTGGGAGATTTTATTCTAAACTAGAATGAAATCTCCCAATATGTCTTGAAAAAAAATTTCGATATATAGAGATTTTTTCGATATATGGAAACAGTTTTTCTATGTAATGAACATGGAGATTTGCTAAGAGTTCGATATATAGAAAATTTCGATATAGGGAAGTTCGATATATGGAGGTTCGACTGTATATATATATATATATATATATATATATAATATATAGAGAGAGAGTTAGTTAACTGCTAGGCAGCTCTCTGAATGATGAAATGTCAAAGATTGTAGGATTGCAGATTGCTTGGTAGCTTAGCATTGCTTTTCCGACAAAACAATTTTTTTAGCAATTACCATTTCATTAAACAATTTTCCTATGTTTCTAATTGCATTTCCCTAGGTTTCATTAGCATTTACCTGATACTGACTTTTTAACAAACCAGAACATTTTAGTAATCATAGGTTCATAAAATAATTTATCTACCTCTATCAGTGCATTTCAAAATGCTTTTTTTTAATTTTTAGTTTATAGATTATTTACAACAAACCAACACAGCTTAGCAATCACCTCTTAATGAAACAATGTATCGACCTTAACAACTTCATTTTCATATGCTTCATTAATGTTTAATGGTACTACCTTTTTAACAAACCAGAACTTGTCTGCAATCATCACTTTATGTAGCATTTTTCACAGATTTGAAAGTGTATTTCAGCATGCTTCATTAATTTTTCACTAATGGTACCTTTACGGCAAACTAGAACTGCTTATCAATCAAAATTTTCTCGGACGATTTATCTGCGTTTATAACCGTGTTCCGTATACTTCATTAACTTTCAAATTTTGGTGTCTTTTTAAGAAACTGGGACATAAACAGAAATAGGCCACGGTCTTTAGAAATCGGAAAAATCAGTTGAAACTGGTACGTATCTGAAGCCTATTTCAATTCCGTGCTGTTAAAATTGCATTTTTTTTATTTGAATTTATTTTTTATCAGTTTTAATTTTTATTTCATTCAAAATATTTTCATGTAGACATTTTTGGCTGTTTATTATTTCAGTCTTTCTATCTTTCCTGTCTTAATTTAATTTTTTTTATCTGTGTTTATTCACTAGTCACGGTTTTCATTTTCTCTCTCATTGTGTGTCAACCCTTCTGACCTTAAAACAGATTACCCGTGGAGCATTCTCCCTCCATCACATTTTTCTTTGTTACAAGAGGTGGCAACACTCACTGCACACTCTTCGCATTTGAGGCTTCCTGATAGTAGCCGCGTTGGATTAGCTTAGTTCAATATTAATCATAGAGGAAATATTCCAATGATCGTCGAATTGAATAAATATATACAGTGGAACATCGTATAATGATCATAATTCGTTTTAGATTCTTACTCGTAATGCGAAACCCTCGTTAAACGAAACAATTTTTCCCATATAAATTAATGTAAACTACGATAATGCGTTCCATGCCAAAAATACTCAAAATCTTTTACATGTAACGTCTATTATTTAAAAGAAAATTCCTTATACATAAATTCTTAAGGAGCAAAATCATCCATATGTAGTTTATTATTTACGAATTTATGACACATATCTAATTTTTTTACTAGAAAGCTATCTAGCGACATTTGTTTTTCTGGGCGCTTCAAAATTTGCTGAAAATGTGTCACCGTATTGTCATTGAATAAATTTATAGCGCGCATAGCCACCGTCTTATCAGGGTGATGCTTTGTAACTTACGATGCAACAGTTTCCCATGCTTTCATCATTTCTTTTATTGCGCCAGAAGATTGTTTCTTTGCTGTTTCTTAGTCCTTCTCCACTGACTACCTCTCCTCTACAACTGCTTGCTGTGAAAGACGCTGAAATTCTATTACCTGTTCGGTGGTCAGCTCTTGGTTGTGCTCTTCCCCAAACTCCTCAATATCATTGTTATCCTCCAGTCCCATGATATTTGCTTCTCGCACCATCCATAAGTACCCTTAAATACTTATCTTTCGGCCGTTGATGATCCTGGGGACGTAAAGATCCGAGTGGCGTGAAGAGATTACTTCCTTCCACGTCACTCGTTATGCGAAATGTTGCTCGTTAAGCGAGACATTTTTTTACGATTTATTTTGCTCGTTATGCGAAATACTCGTTATGCGAGGTGCTCGTTGAGCGAGGTTCCAGTGTATATATATCGTCACTCAAAGTGCAAAAGGTCATATGTCTAAAATCTGCATTTTTCAGGACAGCAAAGAAACTTATTATTGCCTTATGATTTCATTCTGTAATTATATGCTTTCTGTTTTATTCTTTGTACAGCATATTATGCTGAACTTAAGAAAACAACATAAAGCATATTTTGATAAAATTTCGCACTGAGGTTTTTCTGGATCCAAAATGCAAGGTGAATAAGACTTAATTGCATTCAAGAACAGAAATGCCTTGTTGGAATGTATTCTCGTAAAGGAGTAGCTATAGTAATCACACATTAATTGTTAATGCAAAAAATTAACTCTTCCTCTGATGAAATATGCTTTAGGTCACTATTAAACAAAGGGAAGCAAATATATCCCAGGACATAACTGAAAAGATAAAAAATCTGTGAATGAAACATTAACAGAAAAAAAGACTTCCATTTGTACGATTTTTTATGTTTCTTCAAAGATTTATTTAGTAACTTAAGTGGTGCAAAGCATACGAAACGGCATAAATATGGAAATTTTAGGCTCTCATTCTGTCCAAATAATGAATAATGTTAGCACTATTTTACTTTCAAGGCTCAATGAAAGCGAAAAAATAGCTGCATCTACTCCGTCGTGGAAGAAATTTCTAATAGAATTTTTTTTTATGCTAGTAATTTGTTACCTCGAATACATGTCAGACAAAAATCACAAAAATGGGGCATTTGAATAGTATTCTCTTTATCTTAAAACTGTATTTTTTTCTTTTTATATACAAACATCCCTGATTCAATCTTAAAGTCAATAGCACCGATGCTCACACCATCATATATTAAATTTAGTTTCTTTTTACAACGTGACCCCGTGTGATTCCAAATGCCCAGATGACATCCATCTGCATATAGAAAGAATACGCAAGTTAGTTATATAATGTGGAAGAAAAGATTGAAATAGAATTAAAACTGGTGTTGCGTTATTTGATATATACATATACATCGGACAGTAACATACCTTGAACAGTAACTAACACTAACACACACACACACACACACACAGATATATATATATATATATATATATATACAGGACACTTTTGTGTGCCGGATGCTCCTAAAGAAAAAAAACAGTATTAATATGTTAAAAAAAGTATTGCATCTGTGTTTCCATATTACAGTTAGGTTTGTTTTAATTTTGATATAATTTTTGTATAGAGAAATGTCAATTGATCCATATGACGAAATATTCATATGCAGGAATGTAATTTAACTCTATATGGGCAATACTTTTATCTCCAGCGCATTATTTATCCTCCAACGAAAGAATTTTAGGCCGATAATTAATGCTTCAGAGAGAAAATGATAAATTATCCGCGTGAACTTCTGGAGATTGACCGAAGAACCATTGGAGAAAAACGTTTAAAAACTCCGACCGCCTTGTCAAGGTTCCAATAAATAACAAGGTTTAGTGCTGAAAACTTTTATGCTTTGGAAGTTTAGTGTATGATAATAAATCTTTTACTCGAAAAACGGCTCCTAAAATTTCGATAGAGTTATCTAATGCTTTTATTTCAGGTGAAATAAGGATTGATATTAGATGCGGAATACGTATAACAGAAACACACAGCTTCTGAAATGTATATAATATATACACTGAAAAGCCAAAAGAACTGGTACAGGTGTGCGTATGCAAATAATGGAAATATGAAACTAATAAGCGTAACGCAATGAGCTTGGCATCATCTATATAAGACAACAGATGCCGGTCCAAGCTGTTAGATCGGTTACTGCTGATACAATGGCAGGTTATCACGATTTATGTGACTTTGAACGGGGTGTTATAGTCGGCGCACGTTAAATGCGACATAGCATCTCCGAGGTGGCGATGCAATTTGGATTTTCGCGCATGACCATTTCACGAGTGTGCCCTGAATATCAGGCTTCCGGTAAAACATAAAATAACCGACAGCGGTGCGGTCTGAAAAAGGCCTTGAAAGAACTGGACCGTCGACAACTGATGAGAATCCTTAATCGAGATAAACGTGCAAATCTTCCTCAAATTGCTGCGGATTTCAATGCTGGAGCATCAACAAGTGTCAGCGTGCGAACTGTTCAACAGACCGCCATTGATATGGGCTTTCGGAGCCGCAGGCTCACTCGTGTACCGTTGTTGACTGCACGGCACAAAGCTTTACGCCTCGCCAGGTCCCTCCAACACTTCCATTGGACTCTTGATGACCGGAAACACGTTGCCTGGTTTAATGAGTTCTCGTTTACAATTGTATCAGGCGTATGGGTGTGCATGGATGTGGAGACAATCTCAAGGATTTCATGGACCGTAAATGTCAACCGGGAACTGTTCAAGCTGGTGGAACCTCTGTGATGGTATGGGGCGAGTGCAGTTGGCATGGTATGGGACCCCTGATACTTCTAGAGACCACTATAAAGGGGGACGAGTACATGAGCATCATATCCGATCACCTACACCCATTCATGCCCATTGTGCATTCCGACCGACTTGGACAATTCCAGCAAGACTGTGCGACACTCCATACGTCGAGAGTTGCTACCGAGTGGCTCCAGGATCACTCTTCTGAATTTAGACACTTCCATTG
>OU015490.1:111580460-111587960 GCA_907164885.2 Dolomedes plantarius
AATTCTGGAAAACTCATTCGCAAGTTTCTTTAAAATTTTCTTATTTTTAATAGCTAACAGAATGGTTATTGAAACAGGTTGTGACGTTGTAACAGGTTGGCAGTTTTTAAAAAATTTTCTTCTTATAAATCGCTAATAAATATACATTGAAACAGGTAGTGACGTTGTGACAGGTTGGCAGTTTTTTAAAAATTTTCTTCTTTTTAATCAATAAAAAAATGGTTATTGAAGCAGGTTGGGACGTTGTGACAGGTTGGCAGTTTTTAAAAAAAATTCTTCTTTTTAACAGCTAAAAAAAACGATTATTGAAGCAAGTTGTGACGTTGTGACAGGTTGGAAGTTTCTTTTTTATTTTCTTCTTTTTAATCGCTAAAAAACGGTTATTGAAACAGGTTCAGGTTCTAGCATTGTAACAGGTTGGCAATTTTTAAAATTTCTTTTGTTTTTAATCACCAAAAAAATGGCTATTGAAGCAAGTTGTGACGTTATGACAAGTTGGCAGTTTTTCTTCAATTTTTCTTCTTTTTAATCGCTAAAAACCGGTTATTCAAACAGTTTGTGACGTTGTGGTAAGTTGGCAGCTTTTTAAAAAAATTCTTCATTTTAATTACTAGAGAAACGGTTACTGAAACGGGTTGGGACATCTACTGAAGAGAGTTACTTTTTATTTTCTGCTTATAATACCTTTTAATCATTAAGTTACTCCTTATTCCTATATTTCTTTTAACATATCAGATTTGCGCATGCGTAGTCATAGAGTCCGAAACGGATAATAGGCAGAAGAAAAGATTAGATTCATAGATGACTCTGCAACACTTGCTTGGTGTAGCGGTTAAGATAAATATTCCAATCTTCTATCAAATATATTATTAAACATATTTTTTTAAAACTCATCAAAAATGTGCCAATAACCTCTGCATATGAGTAACGCAGTTCGTCGCTCCCACCCTATTTTGAACGAAAATGGCTCATGAATACACGAGAAACTTGATATGCTCTTTCACGTTTCGAGAAACATTTTCAGAGTGCCGAGCAAAATCTATCTACGCAAAGAGAAAAAAAAAGTTTCTCTCTGAAAGCTAAAACATATACTACTTCTTTCTTTCAGGGAAAATATACTCTACTCCGGCTAAAAGTCACCAGAAAATATCGATATTTGTATTTCCTAGGATATGCGATATTTCGAATGGGCTCAAACTGATTTTTGGAGATATCATTTCTGAAGAGGCATTTAGCGGAGCATCAAACATCCGAAAAGACCACTCACACTAAGAAAATGATGGAATTGGAAATTTGAAACGTAAGTTATTCTGCACTAGAAGAAAACACTGAAATATGGTTTTATGTAAATTCAACTCTAGTAAAATGCCTTTTATTCGTTTCTCAGTTTTACACAAACTTCTTACGACGGTGCACGCTTTAATTAGGAAAAGTAAAACATAAAATCAGGTAGTTTCTTCTAGCGAAACTACCGCGGGTTATTAACGTAAGATTACTTATCGTTGCTTACCTCTTTTGTATGTATATATATATCTATGTGTTATGTATATATGTATCTATCTATCTATCTATCTCTCTCTCTCTCTCTCTATATATATATATATATATATATATATATATATATATATATATATATATATATATATATATACTAGCTGAAAACCCGCACTTCGCTACGGAGTACATTCAAATTAAATACAACGGTCAATGTACGCAATTAATGCCAAAAAAAATAAATATATATATATATGTATAATAAATACGACGATCAATATATACAATTGATGTAGAAAAAAATATATATATTTATAAAAAATCGTAAGGGATATTTTTATAGACAAAGTAATGTCCAATCGTCTGCCTCATTAGCAAAAAAAAAAATATTTTTTTGTGTATTTAGTTGTTATGCACGTGACGATAAATTTATTTAAAGTACCAGAAAAAGAAATCACGTGATCAACATTTAATAAATTAAATTCTAAAACTTAATCTTTAAAAATTCACCAAAAATCAGAAAATAGAGGTAAAGATTCGAAAAAGATTTCATTTTAAAGAAATTTTTATGATCTTTCTCGTGATATAAATTTTATAACCCTTAAATTATTATTTTAAATGCAAACTAAAAAAAAAGTTACTAAACCAGCTTAAAAATTTAATTTTAAAAAATCTAAGAAGAATTTTTCAAAAATCTCTCTTAGTGCACCTCTATACTATACGAAGAATCGCCATGCAAAATTTCAGCCCTTTAGGTCCAGCGGTTTGGTCTGTGCGTTGTATGTCAGTCAGCGAGTCAGTTTCTGAACTGTTTTATATATCTACGTACGTATGTATGTACCTACGTACGTACCTATCTACGTACGTACGTATGTACCTACGTACGTATGTACGTATGTACGTATGTACTTACGTATGTTTTGTGTACGTATGTATATATATACATATATGTATGTCAAAATTTTGACGCATTTTTACTTTTCTATTTAATTGTTTACTGCTTGCCCAAGCGATATAGACTGGGTTTGGCGCGCTGCCAAAATTATAACTCGCGACGCAGGACATCTGAGATTTTGCTTTTCGGAGGACCGTTATGGAGGAACGTAGTCCTACGTTAAAAAATTTTGTTATTGTTGTTGTTCCTAATACCCCCTGGCCGGTTTGGTTTGGTTCGGTTGAGAGCGGTGCGGTCGTTTTTTGCTACACGAGGGCTAATTAGACCGGGACCTACAGCTTATGGATCAGGTTCATTTTAAAAGTCAAGAGACTCGAGAAATATATCCCTGTTTTCAATTAAAAACAGCAAAAGTTTCAAAGCAAATTATTCAGAAATGTGAAAATTTTACTGTTAGTGTAACACTCTTTGTTCTTCATAAATGCGGCTCTCAGTATTTTCTAGCTTGAAGAGAAATATTTTAATTTGTAAGGTATACATAAGATTCGATTCACAAGAATCGAACTTTTGAGTGAATGAATTAAAGAAGCTGCTTGAGATATGCTAATTTCGGCATACGCGCTTGGTATAAATACCAAGCAGCTTGATTAATACAGGGGTTGAAAAGGTTGTTAAAGTTGATAGATAAGCGAGAGGGAGCTACGAGTTAGGCAGCTCCAGGTGTTAACCGGCGCTTGTGCTTAGCAGGCCCAAAGTTTACGTGGCAGTACTGGTGGTTTGACTCTCTGCTGGTTTGTGAGTATTTGCAAAAAGTTTTTCTATTGAATGTTAATATATATTCCGTACAAGTTGTACGTATGCTTATTGCTGTAAAAGCAAATTCTATATGTGCAACGAATTCAATAAACATTGTTTCATGTATAAACTGTGTTTGTATCAAATTCATTTAGAGTGCCACTTCAAATTATATACACCCAAGTCTGGGTAGAAGTGAGCTATAAAACTCTATAAATTGTTTAAAATTTTAACCATAGTTTTTTCATTGTTATGTCATTGCGTGCATATCACCAGAACAGTTGGCTAGGCTGGGGTACCATGAAATTTTATATACGGGCACTATAAACATGTATCAGTAAAATGACCTACTATTATGTCATTCCTACTATGAAAATTTTAATTACAGCAAAATTTATCAAAAAAAAATTTGAAATAAAAACAAACTCTTTTTTCATATGAACTAAGAATTTTGATTTAAAAATTGGTCATTTTATAGATATAATATATAACTTAATTTTAAAACTAAAAAAATATGTATATTTATTAATATATGGACGCTAGACTACGTGCAATGACATAAAATTGAAGGAAACAATGGTTGAAATTTAAATAAATTAAAAATTTATCTTCAAGTTAGAAAAAATTGAGAACCATATTTGAAAAGAAGAAAGTGTGTTTAACTAACACTAAAATTTCATGTTCCTGAATAAATTATTTTCATAACTACTGATGATTGAAAAAAGGATATCTTTGTTCAGTCTCTTAGCTTTTAAAAGGTACCTGACCCCATAAAGACGATCCCAAACGGGTACAAACATCCATGCCAATAGTGGACTCGACCCCACAGACTCAACCCCTGGTCAGAAGTTCGAGACCAGGTCCATATAGACTTCGGGCTGATGTGTACGGCTCCAGTTTATATAGCCCCATATAGGTCTGAGTCCGTCTTAGCTAGTTGCAAACTCCATGATGACCGAACACCCCCAATGGGCGACATCTGGAGGGATCGTACCCTCTCTCCCCCTCTCTTACCTCATAGAGGGACATTCCGGTCTGCGGATTTAACGTGCCTATATCCAGCCTAGACACAGAGGTATTTCACCCCTTAACGATCGCATAATTTTCAAAAAAACAGTAAAAAAATATGTGCCTATTTTTTCCAGAGGATTCCATTTATTTCTTGATTTGCCACATTTAGTTTAAAAAAACCATTCCCGATCTATACTAATATATAAAGAGAGCGAGCGGATTTTGTATGTGGAGGGTAATCTCCGGAACCACTGCACATATTTGAAAAATTCTTTCACTATTTGAAAGGGACATTATTCCAGATGGACATAGGCTATATATTATGTATATTTGATCAGTAAAAAGAAAGTTAGGGCCCTAAATGTTGAGCTGATGCTTCACCTTTATGACTTTTCCTTTGTCAACCATAGTCAAGTAACCATAGCAACACATCAAACGATATTTTCATTTATTATCAGTAAAACATTTAATAATTTAAAGATTCAAGTGGAGGAGGTATTAATTAATACAAAAAAGATTTTTGAAATTGGCAACGTGTAAGGGTTTATTGAGGAAAGTTACATTTGTAACCACGCTTTTTATTGGACATTTCAGGTAAAAAAATATTTACAATTTATTGGCTATCAACTGGAAATTTATTGGTATAATATTACAAAACTTTATTTAACTTATAAACTTTATGTTTTTGAATTTATGTACAATTTTATGCACAATTTGCGTAAATTGAACTTGAATTATTGAACTTTATTAAAAAATCAGTGTATTTCGTTGAAATTGTGAAATTTATTGATTATTTCGAATAGGTCTATGTTTGTTCCTTTATAAGTGAAAAAGTATTGCTTCAATTGAGCTGAAATTTTGTATAGATATAGTTGATAGTTCAGTTTAAAACATAGGCATATTATTTTTTGAAAATTGGGCAACGCCGGGTACTTCAGCTAGTTGCATTATAAATAGGCTGGTTCTGCCATCTGGTATGTAAAATAAGAAATAAAAAAAATTCAGATTAAATGAAATGGATTGTTTTTAATCTTTTTGTTGTGTTACATTTGAACACTGGAGCCCTGAAATATCACGGGCACGAGAAATAGAGGGCGAAACCTCACCCCGGAATTTCGACGGGAGCTAGAAGGAAGGTGTTAATGATGCGGGAACACCCTTGGCACCAAAAGCCAGCGCGCTACCACGAGGATACCTCGATCCTCAGGAAAAAAAAAAATTACCTTTACTGTACACTGCAAAGAACCTATCTTAAATACCATTCATACACATTTTTCCTTGCAGAAATATTCAAGTTCTTCCTAACAGACTGTTTCACTAGACTGGTACCTCATAAAAGCAAATAAGTAGTGCTTACTTGAAACTGGCGGAAAACGCATAACTGAAATACACATCTTCTCAGCACATTAACTCCTTCCGTACCAGCATATGTATATGAAGATTACATGCAAAAACAGTTTTTCGGGCATTTAGATTTAAAATATCAAGTAGTAGTTTTCAGATAAATGCGATGCTTTTATTCATATTAATAAGAAGAGATATAGGTATCGATATTTAAATCGATATATATATATATATATATATATATATATTAATATCTAAATCGATACATATAGAAATATAACGATATCTAAATCGATAGACATAGAAATATAACGATATCTAAATCAATACATATAGAAATATGACGATATATAAATCGATAGACATAGAAATATAACGATATCTAAATCGATACACATATAAATATAACGATATCTAAATCGATACACATAGAAATATAACGATATATAAATCGATATACATAGAAATATAACGATATCTAAATCGATACATATAGAAATATAAAGATATATAAATCGATACATATAGAAATATAACGATACCTAAATCGATACACATAGAAATATAACGATATATAAATCGATATTCATAGAAATATAACGATATCTAAAGCGATACACATATAAATATAACGATATCTAAATCGATACACATAGAAATATAACGATATATAAATCGATAGACATAGAAATATAACGATATCTAAATTGATACATACAGAAATATAACAATATATACATCGATTTATGTTAAAATTACATAAAAAATTTAATTTACAGTTCTGTCACCTGTGGATCCATACGTGGATCCACTGGTGTTTGTGGAGAATCAGGCCATGGATCCATATGTGGATCCACTGGTACAGAAGGGGTTAAGGACCGAAGACAGCAATTAATTTTCAGTTATGCCTTGCTGATGAAAACATTAGATAGGCGTTGCCAAATTGTACAAAATATGTATTTCCGAATTTGTTAGGTTTGAAATAGATGTCAGCAAATGCCAGATGAAACGTTGCCATTCATTGACCATCTTTAAAATGAAACAAAAAAGAAATTCAAAGTTTGCCAGAAATGGCGAGAAATCGCCTCACAAAGTCATACAAACCCTGAACAATAGCTAATGGGGATTGCAGTCATTTCTAATTACTTTTGAAATGATATTATCATTAAGCTAAAAGAACTTTTATTTCAAGTTTAATTGCTGTCATCTGTCTCCTGAAAAACTGATTCTTTTTTCTGTAATGTCAAAGCTGTTTTATTATCTGACAAATGTCGCCTGTTCGGTAATGGGGTTCTAAGTACTGTAAAAAGAAAGGGAAATGTTCGAGTAAAATTTAAAGATGGCAAATTAGGAACAAAAATTTTGCCGAAGCACTCTTTCTGGAGATCAATGAGATAAACTGTTTTCCTCAAAATATGGAGCAATAACCAATTCCAGTTCTTGAAGTAGAAATTATATGAATGTAATTAAACATAAAATAAAGAACATCAAAATAAATCTTCATTTTACTGCAATATCAAACTACACCTTCATTTTATTGCAATATCAAATTAAGGCTAAATTTATCTTAATCAATGAACAGTAAGTGACCAAACACTATGAAATTCAGTTGTCTTGAAGTCATAAAACGAATTAACTTCATAACAATTGTTAAATTAGTTGATAATAAAAATTTTAAATGATAATTTTAATTTCCATGTTTAAATTAATCCAACAATTAATTATAAAGTCACTTAAAAACCGTCCATGAAATTTTAATGAATCGTTCTATATCTCTACTTTAATTATCTGATTGCGGGAATTACAAAGTATTGAAACATGTTTTTCATTATAGTGATTTACGTAAATTGTTAGCAAACATGTGCTTGTTTCATACACAATTCAAAATTTATAACCAAACTGATTTTAATAATCAGGAAAAAGCCTTTACTAACATTATATTGGTTATTTATGACAGCATG
>OU015490.1:111592960-111627960 GCA_907164885.2 Dolomedes plantarius
AATTTGCTACTTCGATATATGGAGGTTCGACTGTATATATATATATATATATATATATATATATATATATATACAGTATAGACCCGATTATCCGCGAGCGGATGATCCGCGGTGCGGATTATACACGAGTACCGCGAAAATTTTTTAAAAATTACGAACCTCAAAAAAAGGATGAGAATGTTAAGGAAAGTACAATTTAGGATAAAGAGAAGGTGTTTCCAAAGCAAGACGCAAAAACGAGTTCCTGATTCTTTTAAAATAGTGTAACTGAACGCTTTTTGTACATACAGTATGTATGTATTGTTTTTTGTTTACTGTTCTTTATTTTAGTGATTTGGACGTAGATCAAAGGTTTCGGCTGTACTTTACATATGTATGAATTTTAAAAGTTTTCTTATGTTTTTGTATAGCAAAACATAGTTTTTATGTTGAAATATTTTTTTCGTGTTTCCACCTCCTTTTTAGTCTTTTTTCGTGTTATCCGTGGTGCCCTTGCCACCCATAATCGGGCTTTACCGTATAAGACAAAGTTGAAAGTGAAAAACCAGCATAAGCTCTATTACTACTTTCAGCCAGGAAGGAACTAAAAACATGAAAGGTTAAGTATTAAAGAGGTTTTTAGACAGCATCTCTTCATCAGCGGTGCCGATCTGTCTAAAAACGAATGGATTTTTCTGATAACTATGATCTAACCAATAAACATACTTAGACACCATACATTCCATAAGAAACAGAAGAATTGAATAAAAAGTTGCTCAATCAAAGAACACCAAGCCTGCCGCTAGACAAAGTTGAAGTTAAGAGAAGGAAACCGCAAGAAGACTGACTTCACAAACCTTGCAACCATGGAATTAATGGATACACAGATGCAGACTTATAATGGAGACTGTGTTATAGGACATATAAACTTAAATTAATTATGTATTATTAATTCTATTAAGAGTGAAATATTGCTGTTTATTGTTTATTATTATTACCATTTTTTACTTTATAATATTATTATTAATATTAATTAATGAGTATTATTTAGTATTAATGAGTATTATTTTTTAGTAGTTATATTCACTAAATAAACTTATTATATTACTTATTTTATTTTATTACTAATAAATTGCAACAGAACAAGCTATTCATTAAATCTAAAACAACCAATTATATGCTTGAAAAGACTATCGGGTTAATGATTACGTTTTAGCACAACTAACAAGTCTAAAGTATGCTTATTCCTATTGTCTTTAGAACAAAGTATATATATATATATATATATATATATATATATATATATATATATATATATATATATATATATATATAGAGAGAGAGAGAGAGAGAGAGAGAGAGAGAGAGAGAGAGGGAGAGTTAAATGTAAACAGAGATATAAATATGTATGATGTCGGGTATTCTTCTTTTAACTCTCTTCGAAGCGTTTAGTAACCTGACCAGAAATGTAATTAATCACGTATCTAAAAATGCAGATTTTGACAAATTTGCATTCCTAATAAACCCTCATTTCCTTACAAATGTATGATTAAAATTATGTTATGGAAAATTTCAATATAAATTCTGAATTGAATGGGAAGTCCTGATTAATAATTGGATTTTGATGGCGCCTTTACATTGGATGGGCGGTAACTTATACCTTGTTCTCCCGGACAAGCGCCCTGTTCGGGCTCTAACACCAATCAAAAAATTTATGTCCTGATTTTTCGATGCCTCAGTTCAGTATCTTCATTTCTTCGATTTCAGGTTTTCAAATCAGAATTTTAAGATGATTGTATAATTATAGTTACGAACTCCTGAAGTTAGCCTAGTTTAGATCATAAAAAAAGAAAATTTATGGTCATGATAAATTTCTATTTAAAGGGGAACGGAACAAAAAAAAAATCTCTAATAGGTTTTTAAATGATTGGCTCTAAAATGCATTTCTAAATTCTTGGGGTAGATTTTAGAATGGTGTGGTTTGTGTCATTTTGTTAAATGATGCAAACTAAACGTCCCAACAATGATTTTGCTACCATGAAACAATATCTTTATGTTGCACTGACTATACGTACCATTCTGCACATATTTTCTTGATCTGTATCTCTTTCTCTCTCTCTTTATATACATATATATATATATATATATACATATATATATATATATATATATATATATATATATATATATATATATATATATATATATATATATATATATATATATATATATATATATATATACATATATATATATACACTGCTGGCCACTGTAAATGCAACACCCTGAAGGAAACATGCAAATAACATGAAATTTACAACATGCATTAGCGGAGGTGAGATATGCAAATGATTAGAATTTCACCGCAGACGCACATCACGCGCGCCTGTGGTGCCACTTCAAAGCGCAATTTAAGGATTGGAGATTTCGACGATTTCAAGTTCGGCAATTGTGTTTTTCTTGTGGTTTTTTTCAAAAAAACGATCAATTATGCCTCGTCGAAAACAGCGATCATCTTTTTATCAAGTATCCGAATTCGACAGAGGAAGGATAGTGGCCTACCGAGATTGTGGATTATTTTTCAGGGAAATTGGTAGTCGTGTTGGACGAAACCAAACAACTGTAATGCGGATATGTGATCGTTGGATGCAGGAGGGTACGACGGACCGGAGTGTTCGACTGCATCCACCTCAGCGCACCACTTCACTTGATGACAGGCAAATTGTGCGCATGGCAGTAACGGATCGCTCAGTCACATCACGAACCATAGCACAGCACATGCAGTCTGTAACGCATCATCCAGTGTCTGCGCGTACCATTCGACGCCGTTTACAGCAGAGTGGTCTGTCCGCAAGACGTCCATTGCTTTGTCTACCCTTGACGCAGAACCACAGACGTCTCCGCCGCCAATGGTGCGATGACAGAAGGATGTGGACGGCAGAATGGAATGAAATTGTCTTTATTGACGAGTCACGCTTCTGTCTGCAACACCACGATGGTCGCATTCGAGTCTGGAGACACCGTGAAGAGAGGATGCTGAACAGCTGCGTTATGCACCGCCACACTGGTCCTGCACCGGGTATTATGGTATGGGGCGGTATTGGATATCACTCTCGCACACTTCTAGTACGCATTGCCGGTACTTTAAACAGCCAGCGCTACATCTCCGAAGTGTTGGAGCCAGTTGTCCTTCCTTACCTTCAGGGCTTGCCCACAGCCATATTTCAACAGGATAATGCGCGACCACACGTGGCACGCATTGTCCAACGGTTCTTCGTCAATCGCCAGATTGAATTGCTACCCTGGCCGTCTCGCTCTCCGGATCTTTCGATGATAGAAAACATGTGGTCCATGGTTGCTCTACGATTGACCCAGATTCCATCCCCAGCTGCCACAGCAGATCAACTTTGGTAACGTGTGGAAGCTGCTTGGTCTGCCGTACCCCAAGAACTCATCCAAAGTCTCTTTGAATCAATGCCGAGGCGTGTGGCAGCGGTGATCTCCAACAATGACGGCTACTCTGGCTACTGATTTTGGCAGGAACCACACTTCACAGAAGTCTATAAATTTAATCATTTGATACTTGGTCAACATATTATCTACAAAATAAATTTTGTTGTGATATCTCTTGTCTTTCTTGGTGTTGCAATTTGGGTGGCCAGCAGTGTATGTATATATATATATATGTATATATATATATATATATATATATATATATATATATATATATATATATATATATATATATATATATACTAGAGGACCCGACAGACGTTGTCCTGTTCAAACGTTGTAATTCTAGCTGAAGTAAACGGCGATGCCCGGAATTTTAAGAATATTTGTTAACGAAAATCAATTTAAAAACTAAACACAGTATAAGTAACATAGAAAAGATTTACCCTTTATCATTGGAGCAAAAAATTCTGAAAAGTAAAACATAAAATATATAAACTTATAATAAACCTATAAAAATCCATTAAAAAACTAAACGCAGTATATATAACATAGAAAAAAAAGCATACGAAATGTTATACATATTAATAATATGAAAACCCAATTAAAAATGTATAAATGCATAATAAACTCCTCAGATTTCAGGTATATTCGGTATTTCATCATAAAAAAAGCTGAAAAAAATAAAAATAAATAAAAATAATAATTTTAAAAAATCATAAAATAAAATTAAAATTAAAATTAAAAAATAATAAATTAAAATTAAAAAATAATAAAATAAAATAAAATAATAATTAAAAAATAATAAAATAAAATAAAATAATAATTAAAAAATAATAAAATAAAAGCTGAAATAAAAAATCCTTAAAAAAAAAAGCTCAAATAACAGGTCTAGCAAAAGGTACACAACTCTGGATTCGAACACGGGTCGAAAGCACGGTACTTTTCTAATGGGCGACCTTCCGAATACGCCACGATTAGACGACGTTCGACTGAGTAAAGTGAAACATATTCGCTATTGGAAAGTTGTTGTGGGCTGGTGATTATAAATGTCAGAGGAGATTTTACTCAGAAATAAGTTAGCAAGATAGAATCTTAGTCTTTAGCTCTTCAATAGGCACAAAGATATAGGCGAGGGGGACTGCAGTAGCGATTAAAAAAGATCTCGTGTGACTTAGCGTGGTTGATTCGAATTTTCCATCGCGTGTCGAGAATATCAATATGCCGTTGGAACTGATCTATTTTAGAGTATAAAATCTGACTTCAAAGATTATTATTTTCATTTATTATTCTGATTTAATATATCTGACTTGAAACTTTTTGATTTTCTTTATTTTTATCTTTTCGCTCGCTGTTTACTAACTAAACCTAACGTGGACGCCATTATCCAGAGAGGTGATTCCACAAACTGTAACAGTTTCAATTTACCGGACGCACCCCCTTATAAATTGTTGGATTTTTATTAATTAATTAAAAATATAAAAACATTTTCTATCGGATCAAATTGTGAATCTAAACCATTCTCGAATCAACTTAATCGCACACACAAAATTTCAGAAACATCAGTCCAGTCGTTTAGGAGGAGTTCAGTTACATACACACGGACAGAAGAAATATATATATAAGATATATATATATATATATATATATATATATATATATATATATATATGTATATATGTATATATATAGACATATATACATATATACATATATATATATATATGTATATATATATATATATATATATATATATATATATATATATATATATATATATATATATATATATATATATATATATATATATATATATATATATATATATATATTCTCTCCTTAGGGAAAAAAATTACGATGTTTAAAAACATTTATTTGATCACTTTTATTACTTTACTACAACAACACATTTTTGTACATGTTTTGCAAAATAAAATTTGGAAATAAATAAAATGTTAAAGTTTTTGTATAACCAAAGATTTATTATTTTTGAGACCAATAGTTTGGAATATAGTTTTGTCACGGCCTGCCCAAAAAATCGTCTTAGCAACTTAAATACATATATAGTTTGCCGCAAGACCTGAATTCAAATTCTATTGATTTACCTACGATCCATCCACTCTTAATTAATCCTCCACATTCATTTCCATTTCTATTCACTTAACCTTGTTTCGCATTCTTTACAACTCGCTCAGGAATGATTTTTGATCGGTATAAGGAATGGACGTGAACTCATTTTTAACCACAAAAATTCTTACATTTTATTCTTTACCTCATAAACCGAGGTCATACGAGAGTTGCAGTTCAACAGATCAAGATGTTTGACCTCGAAAGTGATTGTGCCGGTGATGAAGATTTAATAAATTTTTGTCCTCTCTCTATATAGAAATGTTCATTACAGACATTATATATATATGTGTGTGTGTGTGTGATGAGTGTTTGCCGGAAATTTAATCCCATTTTATCATTTTTGAAACCAATTTACATGAATAAAGTTTATGATCACGTAAATTGTAGTTCAGTCTCCTTTACCGATGTATTTGATTTCGCTGTATTACATCTTACGATTTAACAAATTGTCCGGCAATTTTACAAAGTGGCTGATAATAAGGGCTCTACAAAATGAACAAAATAAATCTACATATTTTCTTTTTCCTTTAAATACTGAACAATAAAAAATATATTTCAATAAAAACAGAATAGATTATTTTGTATGTATGGAAATCGCATCTGCAATATTATGCCATTATTCAATTAGTATGACATACAAAACCTACCAATTTACCTTATTAACAATTATTTTGAAAATAAATCAGTATAATAATAAGAATGAAAATAATATAAAACAGAACAAGCATGCAGCACTCAATAAAGATTTTCAATATTTGTAATGACTCTCAAATAGATGACATTTTGATTTGCAGAAAACAATTTTACTTTGCATCGTAAATGTTAAAAGAATTATTTGAAGTTTTTAATTATGAAAACTTTATGATCTACGTCAGATATAAAGTTCGAAATACGTTAAGAAATTTCATCGAAAGTTTAAAAGCCCAAAGTTAACAAATAGTTCAGAAATAAATAGCTAGAATCAATATTTGGAGTTTTTGAATTGAAAACTTTTTGATCTACTTCAGATTTAAAGCTTGAAATGCGAAAGTTTAAAATGCGTTAAGAGATTTCATGGAATTGTTTAAAATTCATGTCTTTAAAACGTAAGTTTCACATTTCAAAGTTAAGAAACATTTATGAAATAAATAGCTAAAATAAATATTTGGAAATTTTGAATATCAAAACTTTTCGATCTATGCTAGATTTAAAGTTTGAAATGCTTTACGAATTTTCACGGACATGTTTAAAATTCAGGTCTTTGAAACAAAATTTTCACAGTTCAAAGTTAAGAAACAATTATTAAATAAATAGCTAAAATAAATATTTAAATAGCTAAAATAAATATTTGGAGTTTTTGAATATTAAAACTTTTCGATCTACGCTAGATTTAATGTTTAAAATACGTTACGAAATTTCACGGACATGTTTAAAATTCAGGTCTTTGAAACAAAAGTTTCACAGTTCAAAGTTAACAGTTATGAAATAAATAGCTAAAATAAATATTTACATAGCTAAAATAAATATTTGGAGTTTTTTAAACTGACAAATTTTTATCTACTCCAGATTTAAAGTTTGAACTAGGTTACGAAATTTCACGGATATGTTTATAATACTTCTCTCTGAAACAAAAGTTTAATAGTTCTTTTCATCATCTGGTTAGATATAGCTATAATTTCTAATATTTAAATTGTGGTTAACTTTTTTATGAAGATGTGAGATAAAGGATTAAGTATTTATCATTTTGCATCAATTTATTTGAAAAAAATCATTAGCTTTGTTAATTTTTTATCAACGTAAATGTGGAATACAAGAATTAAAAGCTTAAGTTGTACCGAAAATCGTGGTTACTCCACATTTCGCTCATTTCAATTTTGGGTACTTTGATATTGAGAGAAACCCTTGCTCTATTATTTACAACATAAGGAAAAATTTCTTTTTCCTAAAAATAGATATATATGGCATATTTAGTTTTAAAAGAGGAGATTTTTCCATGACCTGAAACACTTTGTTCAGTGTGAGAAGAAATGCGTGGAAAAAAAGAGACTTACCCAGACGTAAAATCTTTTCAGCTGACTGTAATCC
This sequence comes from Dolomedes plantarius, assembly GCA_907164885.2. Taxonomy (NCBI): domain Eukaryota; kingdom Metazoa; phylum Arthropoda; class Arachnida; order Araneae; family Dolomedidae; genus Dolomedes; species Dolomedes plantarius. The sequence continues at coordinate 111,600,587 of OU015490.1, forward strand.
AGGACAGCATGTTTTCTGTAAAGGAAAAAAAATGTAAAACAACGCACAAACAGTTCCACATCACAAACAGACAATATCATAGTCTATGTATATAAAACAGTTCCGTAACTGACTGACTGACTGACATATAACGTACAGACGAAACCGCTGGACCTAAAGGGATGAAATTTTTCATGGAAATTTTTCACTTTTTTTACGTTTGAATTTAAAATAATAATTTGAGGGTTATAAAATTTATTATCACGAGAAAGATCATAAAAATTACTTTAAAATGAAATTCTTTTCGAATCTTTATCTCCATTTCCTGATTTTTGATGAATTTTTAAAGATTAAATTATATATATATATATATATATATATATATATATATATATATATTACATCAATTGTATACATTGATCGTCGTATTTATCATATAATATATATATATATATATATATATTTGGCATGAATTGCATACATTGACCGTTGTATTTTATTTGAATGTACTTCGCAGCGAAGTACGGGTTTTCAGCTAGTATATATATAAAACAGTTCCGTAACTGACTGACTGACTAACTGATATACAACGCACAGACCAAACCGCTGAACATAAAGGGCTAAAATTTTGCATGGCGATTCTTCTTATGGTGTAGGGGTGCACTAAGAAAGATTTTTGAAAAATTCTACTTAGATTTTTTTAAATTAAATTTTAAGCTGTTTTTGTAACTTTTTTTAAGTTTGCATTAAAAATAATAATTTGAGGGTTATAAAATTTATCTCACGAGTAAGACATAAAAATTCCTTTAAAATGAAATCTTTTTTGAATATTTACCTCCATTTTCTGACTTTTGGTGAATTTTTAAAGATTAATTTTTAGAATTTAATTTATTGAATGCTGATCACGTGGTTTCTTTTCTTTTTGTGATACTTTAAACTAATTTTGCGTCACGTGCATAACAACGAAATAGACAAAAAAAAATATATTTCTTTTTTCTTCCTAATGCGGCAGACGATTGGACATTATTACGAAAAATATTAAAATACAGTAAAAGGAATGTTCCTCAAACTGTACTATATTGACTGCACTATATTCTGTAGTATGTTCTGTTAGATTCAATTTGAACATTGTCTTCTACATTATTTTGTCCATAAGAATATCCGTTACGATATTTTATAAATATATTTTTTCGTATTTTACATTAATTGCATACATTGATCGTTGTATTTATATATATATATATAAATGAATGTTTGTTCGTATTTTATGCGCTGCCGTACCGTTTATCTGATTGCGATGAATCTTGGTCAACTTATTGATTGAATTTGCGCGAGGGTTATAGACCATTTTCATCCCGCTACGACGTTCCATTCCTGAATTATGTTAGAACAAGTTTGCGCGGTATCAATGGATATTTTTGTTCAAAGCCATTGAAACATTTCATTATTGCCAATTAAATTATAACATTTCCATAAAAATAAATAGACATACATTAAAAAAGGTGATTTACTCATATATTGGCGCATGCAAGAATGAATTTGATATATTATTTTCATATACGTGGCAACGCTGGAATATTTCTTTTTAAAAATGAAAATATAAGGTTGGAAAGTCATTCATTTTCAATAAATGTGTTATCTATCCATTTCATGAATTGAAACTATCCCAAGCTACCTGTTCAAACTCAAATATACTGAAGGACATGTTCACTTAGCTAGAAACACGTGCGTTTAGCCTTGACGCGATGGTTTATATAACTTGAGTGACATTGAAACATAGCAGATGATTTAGTTTTGAGAAAGAATTACAATCATGAAATACGTGTATATTATAATTAAGAAAGTCTGAAAGTGGCATTGAAACGTAGCAGACGATTTAGTTTTGAGAAAGAATTCCGAGCATGAAATACGTGTATATACTTTTCCTATAATAATTATCAGATTTGCTGTGTTTTAATATTTTGAATGTGATCTCAATCCATTCAAACATTATTGATTCTTTTTCTATAATAATAAATCCATTCAAACATTATTGACTAGCTGTAAATTAATGTTTTAAATTGTCCAAAAAGAGGAGAGGAACTTTTAATCCTGCAGAAGTTAGGGCAAAATGTCAAAGATTGTTGAGAAATGAGCAATGTGATGAAAAAAAAAAAACAGAAGAGCGCGAAGCCAACAGAATTCGAGATGCAGTTAGATGAACACAAGAATCTAAAGAAAAACATTCCCAAGCGCGTGAAGCCAACAGAATTAAAATTGCAGTTAGACGCACACAAGCATCTGAAGAAAAAACATTCCCAAGAGCTCAAAGGCAACAGAATTCGAATTGTAGTGATCCGAAGCAGTGAGACTGATTAAGAAACTTTTAACGCGTCGAAAATACGATCGTCTTCGAGCTTCAACATCGAAAGGGGAAGAAAGCGATGAACAACGACAGCACCAACAACAAACTTATGCTATTTGCTACGAGAAAGAATTTTAGCGAAAACTTTAGAACATCATAACAGGAAGCTAATCATTGAAAAAAAATAATAACAGAAACTGAATCCCGAGCGAAGCCGGGTAATACATCTAGTTATAAATAAATAAATAAATATATATATATATATATATATATATATATATATATACATATATATATATATATATATATATATATATATATTTATATATATATATATATATATATATATATATATATATATATATATATATATATATATAAATATATATATATATATATATATATATATATAAATAAATATATATATATATATATATATATATATATATATATATATATATATATATATATATATATATATATATATATATATATATATATATATATTTGACATTAATTGCATACATTGACCATTGTATTTAAATTGAATGTACTCCGTAGCGAAGTACGGGTTTCACCTAGACTATATATATAAAGCAATTCCGTTACTGACTGACAGATAACGCACAGACCAAATCGCTGGACCTAAAGGGCATAAGTTTTGCATGGCAATTCTTCTTATAGTGTTGGGGTGCACTAAGAAGGATTTAAAAAAAGTTCTTAGATTTTTTTAAATTAAATTTTTAGCTGTTTTTGTAACTTTTTTTAAGTGTACATTTAAAATAATAATCTGAGGGTTATAAAACTTATATCACGAGAAATATTATAAAAATTCCTTTAAAATGAAATCTTTTTCGAAACTTTACCTTCATTTTCTGTTTTTTGGTGAGTTTTACAAGATTAATTTTTTAAAATTAATTTATTAAATGCTGAATATATATGTGGTTTCTTTTCTTTTTGTGATAATTTAAATTAATTTTGCGTTACGTGCATAACAACGAAATAAATTGACAAAAAAGATATTAAAATACCGTAAAAGATAATATATAACCACTAGACTAATTGAGATGGAAGTTTTAAGAATTTAATTCAAAATAGTATGTTCTATGGATATTAAACATACGAATTAATTGAATACATTGACCGTAGTATTTAATTTGAATATTTTCTTCTACATTATTTGGTCTATAAAAATATCCGTTACGATTTTTTTAATGTTTTTTGGCATTAATTGCATAAATTGACTGTTGTATTTAATTTGAATGTACTCCGTAGCGAAGTACGGGTATTAAGCTAGTATTTACATATACTTTTACACAGTGTATCATACAATATGATACACTCGTGCATGTGCTATTATCAGGGGGTTTGGGAGCTATCCTGCAGTAAAATTACGAAATAGCAACGCAACGGAATGCGATAGAAAATGGTCTCCTTTGCTTATTTGGTAAATTTATGTAAGAATTTTTCTTGAGTTTTTATTTTACGATGAATTGTTTTATCAATGTTTCTAAGTCGGAGAATGGTAAGATCCATAATCTTCAAAATAAGCATTTAGATTTTAATTAGACATATAGATTTTGCGGCTTGAGCTTTGGTGTTTATGACCATGTTTTTATTAACTTGCTTTCTTGTTTGTGTGTTTGTCCAGTACAAATCTTGCAATCGATTTTAAACTAACTTCCTGACTAGCTAGACATTTGACACTTTTAGAATAGCTCAGAGCACGATGAAAATGCATTTTTTAATACTTTTAGCCATCTTTAAGCTGATTTTTACCATGTTTTTATTATTTTCAGTTAATTTTGTTTTGTAGACTGGGGCAGCCATCTATCGGCCGGGAAGGGAACAAAAAGTTAAACGCAAGTTAACTTCCAATTGACTTCATTTTCTTTCAAGTTGATGGGATAATTCATGAAAAAAATTTTAAAAATGTATTTATTAATACATAGAATTGTCAAGTTTATATGATTCAACAGAAAATTTAAAATCATGGTATATAAAAAGTTCTTTTATCTTGTAATAATTTTTGAATTAACTACTGTAAGTAAAAAATCTTTTTTTCTAGTTTTTAAGATTATTTATAGTTCTTAGTTAGCATTATTTAACTAGAAACAAGACTTCCTTAATAAAATTTAAAATAAGGTTATAGGAAGAAAATTCTTAAACTTTTGTACTAAATATAAAATAATTTTTGACAGATATGGTTTTTTTAATGCCTTAAAAATTGCAGCATTAACTTGCCAGGTAATCGCGCTTTTTAACGGGCCAGGAGAGAAATTTTACCCTGGGGTATTTCATTTATGACACAACCGTGGATTGTAAAAAAAGTTGAAAAATTATAGGTTTAACATATCACACCTCTAAGCAACATAAATTAAAAACATTTAGAATCCCCAATATTCTAAATTTCCCTCGCATATGAAAGAAAAAAATTTTAACTCAAATTTAATTAACTATTAGTTAATTGTATAAATTTATAAAAATAAGGGTTATGATTTATTAGTTTCTAGAGTGCTAGCTATAAAAAATTACGCTTGAGAAATCATTACTATTTATTTAATAAATCATGATTATTTAAATAACTTTGAGTCTTAATTTTGGGGTTAATATGTTGAAATGCTGTAAATAATTATGAGTGATAAATCATTATCATTTACTTAATTATTCATGATTATTTAAATAAATTTGAGGCTTGATTTTGGGATTAATGCGTTGAAACGATGTAAAAAAATTCTAGTGATAAATCATTATTATTATTATTTATTTAATTAATAATGATTAATTAAATAACTTTGAAACTTAATTTTGGGATTAATATGTTGAAATGCCCCATGATCAAATACGCTACACATACATACGTTCACACAGTAAGTTTTACATTCAACAACAGATCTGCGAGATCACAATACTTTAATATTGTGTTTTTGGCGTGAATATTTCAAGTTTTACTAAATAGCGAAATGGAAAGCTGAATAAGAATTAAGAGTAGTACTTATTTTGTAAATTGCAACCCTTATTTTTATAAATTTTTTTAAAAAAGGGTAGTAATTTATTAGTTTCTAGATTCCCAGCTGCAACAAATTACGCGTATTTTTTGCGATAAATCATTATGATTTATTTAATTAATCAATGTTAATTAAACAATTTTGAAGATTAATTTTGGGGTTATTATTCTTAGATGCCTCGTGATCAAATACGCTACGTATACATACGTTCAAAGACAGTAAGTTTTACATTAAAAAACAGATCTGAGAGATCACAATATGTTAATATTGTGTATTTGGCTTGAATATTTCACGTGTTGCTAAATAGCGAAATGAAAAGCTAAATAAGAATTAAGTGTAGTACTTACTTTTGCAAAATTTTTGTAACTTGCAACCCTTATTTTTATAAGTTTATAAAAATAAGGGTAATAATTTATTAGTTTTTAGATTCCCAGCGGTAACAATTAACGTGTATTTTTTTTGATAAATCATTATCATTTATTTAATTATTCATGATTATTTAAATAACTTTGAGGCTTAATTTTGCGGTTAATATGCTTAACTGCCCCATGATCAAATACGCTACGTATACATACGTTCAAACACAGTAAAATTTTCATTTAACAATTTATCTATGAGATTACACTGACGTTAATTTTTTAAAATTCAATATCTCCCGTGTTACTAAATAGCGAAATGAGAAGCTAAATAAGAATTATGAGTAGCACTATTTTGGAAAAATTTTTAATCTAAAGTAAATGCCATTTTTTAAAGAAAAATGGAGAGCAACGTATATCGAAAGAAACTTATTTAATACATTAGAAAGATGAAATGGATTTTAAATTTTATAAAAATTTAAACAAAATTAAAATATAGCCTGTGTATTTGCATAACTTACCTTACTGATATAATTGAAAAAGGTAAGTTTCCTAACTATCCTTAAACCCCCAAAAAAGAAAAAAAAAAGATTTCGCACTGAATTCTGATTGTGGCGGATCTCCTGCATGCAGGTGTAGCTGAATTATGTAGAAAAACTCTTAAAAGAAATTACACTATGGTTAACGCTCCTGTGTATTAACCCTATTGGATTCGCTCCTATCAGTTTTAACCCACGGAGAAAATGTGTCTACTATTTACAACTCCATAAATGCTTATAGTCCAATAAAAATGGTATTTTCAGATAGCCTAAACTTTTATGCACCTTGCAACACGATACATTTGATAAATTTCGTCCACCAAAGGAATTTATGAGCGTTTAAAACACACTATACCAGATATTTCCTCGATTAATTTAAATTTTAAAATATTATTTGCATTTTTCTCAAAACGAAAAATACTCCCCAGGTGTAAAATTTCTTTCTCTATTATGGAGTACAATTAAAAAAAATCTTTTGATCCAAGTCGGCAATCCTTGGACACATTTTTTCCATAGGTTAACATTGGGGTCAGAGAATCCAATCGCGTTAGTACACATCAGCCTTAACTGCAAAATATTTTTGCAATTTACGAAAATTCACTCCTACTGCTATAGGGCAGTTTTGAATAGGCACAGTTTTTGACATATTTGTTGTCTTAGAACTGCTTTAGTCATTATTAAACAGAATAACTTAACAGATGTGTAGAAAACTTTCAATTATTGGAGAAAGTATTTTTTTAAATAAGATCAAAACATCCCTGAATATTTTCTAGAAAATAATTTTATGCATTATTATTTAAATTATATATTTCATGCTACTTCTCGATGTGGATAGGGAAATCTTTGAGTTCTGCATAGTTCTTTTCATATTGCACATTTCTCTTCGTTTATTTCTTAGGTACATTCAAAGGAGTACCATCCAAGCTTTGATGAGCGCTGAAACCTGAAGGTTGGGTGTTGGTAAAATCCCGAAATCAATTGAAAATCTGTGGAAGTCCTATTATTATTTTAACTGAACTCCCACTCAAATCAAATCGGAAAAGTTAATTTTTTTTTGCTGCATACAGGAGGATATTTGCACTATCCAAGTTCTCCAGTTTTCTAGGCCTATCTAGGCATTGATTAGAGCTGATAACTGAAGGTTGGTGCTAGCAAAATCCTGAAATTGATGGAAACTCTGTGAAAGTTCTATTATTATTTAAACTGAACTCCCATTTAAATGAAATCTGAAAAGTTAGTTTTATTGCAGCATTCAGTATAATTTTTACCATGTTTTTATTAACTTGCTTTCTTGTTTGTGTGTTTGTTTGCGGGTGTGTTTGTCCAGTACAAATCTTGAAATCGATTTTTAACTAACTTCCCGACTAGCTAGACATTTGAAACTTTTAGAATAGCTCAGAACACGATGGCAATGCATTTTTTAATACTTTTATCCATCCTTAAGCAGAATTAAATTAATTTTCAGTTATTTTCAGTTCATTTTGTTTTGTAGACTGGTGCAGCCGTCTATTGGCCGGAACGGGAAAGAGAAGTTAAATGCAAGTTAACTTCCAATTAACTTCATTTTATTTCAAGTTGATGGGATAATTCATCAAAAAAAATTTAAAAAAGTATTTATTAATATATAGAATTGTCAAGTTTATAACATTCAATAGAACATTTAAAAACAGGGTATATAAAAAGTTCTTTTTATCTTGTAATTATTGTTTTATCCAAGCTCTCCAGTTTCTTATTCCTATCCAAGCATTGGTTAGCTCAGATAATGGAAGGTTTGGTGTTCGTAAAATCCTGAAATCAATTGAAAATCTGTAAAAATTCTATTATTGTTTTAACTGAACTCCCATTTAAATTAAATCTGAAAAAAATAATTTTTTTGCAGCATACAAAAGGATTTTTGAATTATTTAAGCTTTAAAGTTTTCTATGCCAATCCAAGCATTGATTAGCATAGATAATTTACGGTTTGGTGTTGGAAAAATCATGAGATCAATTGAAAATCTGTGAAAGTCCAATTTTTATTTTAACTGAACTCCCATTTAAACCAAATCCTTAAAGTTAATTTTTTTGCAGCATACAGGAGGATTTTTTAACTATCTAATATTTCCAGTTTTCTATACCAATCCAGTCATTGATTAGCGCAGATAATTGAAGTAAGATAATTGATTTGGTATTGGTAAAATCATGAAATGAACAGAAAATCTGTGAAAGTTCTATTATTATTTTAACTGAACCCCCATATAAATCAAATCGTAAAAGTTCATTTTTTTCCGTATACTGGAGGATTTTTGCACTATCAAAGTTCTCCAGTTTTCTACGTCAATCCAGGCATTGATTAGAGCTGATAATTGAAGATTTGGTTTAGGTAAATTCACGAAATCGACTGAATTACTAAGCAGTATTCAATTCAAAAAGAAAACTCAGCCTTTGAAAATTATTTCTGATTCTTAGGACTCTAAAGCAGCATATAAAGGATAAACGCAATAAATGTATATTAATAGTGTTCAATTACAAATTACTGGTGGGATTTCTGTTTGCAAAAAAAAAAAAAAAAAAAAAATTAGATATTATTTTATTGGTCAATAGTATTTTCTTGATTTTGAAATGGTAAGCGTTTTAAACATTGTTTCAAATATGACATAATGAAGTTCTACAATCTTAAATTTTTCTCAGTTTACAAAAAATACAGTGGATATATAAGCAGATTAAATTAATGAAACAAATGTTTTTACTCCTTTTTTATTCCATTTAAAATATTTCATACAAAAAAACGTAACAGCTATAGGCTTACATTTACACACACAATCTCATCCTTTTAAAAGTATTTATGATTCTAAGGAAAGTAAAACAATGTCATAGTAAAAACGTAATAAATTTTTATCAATACTTTTTATTTACAAATCATTAGTTTTCTTCTACTTGTATAAAAGTTTAGATATTGTTTTATTGGTCAATAATATTTTCTAGATTTTAAAATATCAAAGTTTTAAACATTGCATTCAAAGAAACAATGTATAAGCTATAAAACTTTTCAATTTTCTTAAAATAAATACAATGGGCATATAAGCAGATGAAATTTATGAAAGAAATCTTTACACTCGTTTTGTAAACCCTTTTAAAATAATTCAAACAAAAACACGTAACAACTCTATATATACATGTACAATGTCCCTTTTTTTGCCACCATATGTATTAATCTGCGAAATGACTGTGTAAATAACTGTACAGTATTACACAAGAACGGTTTATTTTACTTAAGCCTCTCGTGCCATTGAAATAAAAGCATCGCTGTTATTCAAAAGCTAGAGTTGAAGCGCATAAAAACATTCACCTACGAGCATGTTTTCTTTTCAGAGTTAATTCATAAATATTTACATCTCGAAATAAACACGCACTCTAAATTGATAGGAATCTCTAGCGAACGCTGAATAGATTTTTCATCTAATTAGAAAAATACATTTTTATCTATAGGGATACTACTTTCAAGGGTATTGCAGTAATTCCGTAAATTTCCATTTTGTTCATTTAGGTCATGAATATGCATTTCCTTTTCAGAGAGGTTTAATTAACGAGGGTGATTTAATTAAATCTGATATCTCGCGAAATAAAATAACTCGAACAAATTAAAACAAAGTATCGTATGAATAAGTATATTTTATGAACATATTAAAAATAATTAGCGAAGAATTCTCACACCTGCTTTGAATAAAGAAAAATATTGATTATCGTAACCTTTATAATTTGTTTATGAATTGCGAGGTCATTGTTGCAACCTTAAATTATTTATTTCTTTTTGGACTGAAAAAATTAAGTCATCAAAAAAAGATACGATTAATACAGTTTTTCTTACGAAATCTTTTTTTTAGGATGAGGTTAATACAATATTCGGAAAAGCATGATATGATGATATAAAGGTAAATTCATCTTATAGACACATAGTAATATTTTCGGATGATGTTTTGGTATTAACCTTTATAATTTGTCCATAAATTGCGAGGCTATTGTTGTAATCTTAAGCTTTTTATTTCTTGCTGGGATTGCAAAAATTGAGTAACCAAAACACATACGGCTATTAAGTTGTTATTATGTAAACTAATTTTTTAAGATGAATTTATCACAACATTGAAAAAGGATGATATGCAGTTATAAATATCAAGTCATCCTATAGATAGACAGAAATATTTTTAGATATAGTTGAATGCATTTAATTGGAGTTTTTAAAAGAATAAATTTTAATACTTGATATAGACAAACAGTCAAACAATGTCATTTTTAATATTATAAGATAATTACGAATGTGTAATTTGTATATAACTATATATATTATTTCTAAATGGTGTTTTTTTTTGTTTTATCCCTTTTTCTCGCTTCATACTTAGCAAAATTCGATAAATGAGGTACATTTTTAAAGATTAAGATATCCGCTTCGTGCGAATTGTTAATTTAGAATTAAGCGGAGTGGTCACTTTTACGTACCTTTAAAAATATCATTTTAGGCCTATGTTCATTTGTATGTACTACTCCTGATTTTTGCTTGATTTACATGAAATTTTTTGAGTAACTGCCTATAATACAGTTTATTATATATGCAATATTTAAAGGTAATTAAAAAAATAATTTTTTTATACATAAAAAGAGAATATTTTTTTTAAAATCGAGCATTTTGCAGTCAACTACTGTGCGCATTCTGTCAAAATAAATTATTAAGGTACAGTAATAATTGTTTACTATACGTGATTACAATACTTCAGGCAACAATATCCGTCAACATTATTCTAAAATATATTAAAACATTTTATTACCTGATATTTTTATTTAGAAATTTCAAAAAGGACTGAGTAAAAGCTTATAAAAAAATTCTTAGAAAAATTAAATATGTTAAGGTTAAAAAATGTTGGTGGATTTTGTTGCCTGAAGTATTGTTATCACATATAGTAAACAATTATTACTGTATCTTAATAATTTATTTTGACAGAATGCGCACAGTAATTGACTGCAAAATGCTCGATTAAAAAAAATATTCACTTTTTATACATAAAAAATAATTTTATGTTTTTAATTACCTTAAAATATTCATAAATAATAAACAGTATTATAGGCAGTTACTTAAAAAATTTAGTGGAAATCAAGCAAAAATGATGAGTAGTACATACAGTCGAACATAGGTCTAAAAATGATACTTTTAAAGGTACGTAAAAGTCACCACTCCCCTAGAATTAAACAACTTATTGATTGTTTAAAACTCGAATTATAAACATTATAAACAATTTTTCTTCCCTTAGATGGCACACGTGCTAGCTTTTTTTGTTTTACTATTATCAATCACGCTGAACTTTTAAATTTAAAAATCGTTTTCATTTAATATCATTCTGTGATTTCATTAATGAGTTTCTTTATTGCCAACATCTGCGTAGGTGTACATTATTCTTTTTGCATGGAAAAACCATATATATTATTCCTAGAAGGTTTTTTTTGTGACGATCCCATTCTCTCCCGTCGTACTTAACCTTCCAGCACGCGCGTCTGCTCAAAATTTACGACAAATTCGGTTTTTAATGCACTTTTTTCGAATATTGCAGCTGGGACATCTGAAGTTCATTTCTATTCCTCCTATTAACCCTTCCCCACATCATAGAATGTGCCAACAGGAAATCATATGAAAATTTTTATTGTTAACCGGGCATTTATGCTACGTGGTAGCTTGGTCGTAAAATTTACGACACGCGCGTGGTCGTGGGTGAAAATTCGGAAAATATTTTTTTCTCAAGTGTTTTGTAATTTTGTGTTAATAATTGACGTGTATTATTTTAATTTGTATAAAGTCGAATCGATAGTTTTTATATCGGTTTTTCATTGCAAAACATATATACGACCAGCTAATTTTTCCCGCATTCTTCAAGAATTTTATATATACAGATTATCTTATGAAGAAAACGAAAGGAAACATTTGGATTTGAGAGCTATGGCGATTTTTGTGAAGAGGATATAGAAATAAATAATATCAGTAGTGAATCTGCACAATATATTTTGGATGATGATGATGATGATAATAATGATTAGAGGAAAGAAATGATGATGACATGCTCTATGGTGTGTAAGGATAAATCTCTTAAGTGGCGAAACACGAAGTATGCAAACTGCTCAAAGACGAAAAAGATGAATACTGTATTGTGAAAGATTTACCTGGCCGAAAACACCATGCCAAGGATATAGAGGATGAAATAGGATCATTTTCAAAAATAATTGAAGTAAATATGCTTGAGGAAATTTTGGAATGTACAAATAAATATATAAGCATTTAAAAATGATTTACTATCATTGGAATGTGACTATCATTTGTATTTTTCAACAATAAGGTCAATGTTTTATTTCTTAACAAATTTATTATCAATATTCATCCATTTATGTCGCCTTTAGTGCCAAATACGGTAAAATAACATCTGTCGTAAAAAATTCGACGCGCGCGCGCTCATGTAAAATTACTGAGCGCGCGTGCTGCAAGGTTAACGAAAATCAATAAATGAAAAACCATTTTAAATATTAAGTTCTCCGCTTCTGACGAATTGTTAATTTAGAATGACACATTCTAATGTTTGTTTAAAAATATGGACCCTTAAGTTCTCTCCCTGGATGCGTCGAAACGGCACAGTCAAATAGTGTGCGCAAAGAGGTTTTGTAATGTAAATATCACATTTTCCACGAGTATGTGTCATATTTAACTTTTAATATTGTCTACAAAGGTGTTTTGACATATAACATATCTCATGTTCCCCTGTTTTGTCTTATGTCTCACCTCCAATATTGTGGTCAAAGGCGTTTTGTAATTGGTTTTGTATTATCCTTACGCACCATTGTCATATGACAAAAAAAAACAATTGCTACAAATGAAGCGGTTCTTTTATCCTAATACAAACCACCCACCTCGCTCTAAAATTAATCGTATTTTATTCGTATGAGAAATTGTCGCACGGGCAACCTAGCAATTATTTAATTATATTCAAAAGAGAGTTAATAGGGTGATTTTTAATTAGATCTGATATCTAGCGAAATAAAATAACTGGAACAGATTAAAATAAAGTATCGTATGAATAAGTATATTTTATGAACATATTAAGAATAATTAGCTAAGAATTCTCACACCTCCTGTGAATTAAAAAAATTATTGATTATTATAACCTTTATAACTTTTCCATAATTTCCATTTTTGCAATCTTAATTTTTTTTATTTCTTGTTTGGATTGCAAAAAATTAAGTCATCTAAAAAAGAGACGGTTATTATAGTTTTTCTTACGAAAGTCTTTTTTTTTAAGGATGAGGTTATTACAATATACGGAAAAGCAGGGTATGATGATATAAAGGTCAATCCATCTTATAGATGCAGAGAAATATTTTCAGATATTGCTTATATTTAGGGCATTAACCTTTATAATTTGTCCATAATTGACGAAGCTACTATTGAAATCTTAAGCTTTTTATGTCTTTCTCGGATTGCAAAAAATGAGTCACCAAAATACATGCAGTTATTAAGGTATTATTATTAATAAGTTTGAATAGGTATATTTTGTGAACATATTAAAAATAATTAGCTAAGAATTCTCACACTTGTTGTGAATAAAATAATAATCACAAGATAAAAAAAGGTTTTTATATACCATATTTTTAAATTTTCTGTTGAATCATATAAACTTGACAATTTTATGTATTAATAAATACTTTTTAAAAATTTTTTTGATGAATTATCCCATCAACTTGAAAGAAAATGAAGTTAATTGGAAGTTAACTTGCGTTTAACTTTTCGTTCCCGTCCCGGCCGATAGATGGCTGCACCAGTCTACAAAACAAAATTAATTGAAAATGAATTCAATGCTGCTTACAGATGGCTAAAAGTATTAAAAAATGCCTTGTCATCGTGTTCTGAGCTATTCTAAATGTTTCAAATATCTATGTAGTCGGAAAGTTAGTTAAAAATCGATTGCAAGATTTGCACTTGACAAACACACACACAAACAAACAAGAAAGCGAGTTAATAAAAACATGGTAAAAAAATCATCTTAACCTTTATAATTTGTCCATAATTTGCGAGGTCATTGTTGCAATCTTTAGCTTTTTTTCTTGTTTGGATTGAAAAAATTGATCGTCAAAAAGGATATGGTTATTACAGTCGTTATTATGATTATTAATTTTTGGAAGGTAAAGTCATTGCAGTGTTAAAAAAGATCATATGGTGATATAAACGTGAGGTCATCTTTTATATACAGAGCAATATTTTAGGATGTAAGGCATATATTTCGTAGTAACCTGTATAATATGTCCATAATATGCGATAAGTTGCTGTTTTAAGTTTTAAATTTCTTGTTTGGATTGCAAAAATTAGAAGCTTTCAGTTACCTTATCTGATTTTAAATGTAACTTCCTTAAATAAATATAAACTGAGCCTTTATTGTTCTGAAGATATTTCTTTGCTTTATATATATTTGAAAATGCTTATATATGAAAATGGTTTGGGAGGACTTTCTGCTATCTTGGCGAGGCCAGCATTTCCGGTCATTACGTTTGAATTACTAGGGGTACGTTTGAGGTGTAGGTCACCTATTTTTTAAGCTTATTTAGTGTTCTGGAGACACATTTTCAGGCGACACTTACTTTATAACGGCTGACCACAGCAGTATTTTTCAGTTTTTGCCCGCTTTTCACAGGCTAACGAAGTCTGTGCGATCTATCTGAATGTCCCATAACAATTCCATCCCGTTGAACACCACGCAAGAGAAGAGCATCGCCGTAACAGTATTATGTCAGAGGAACCTTAAAAATGAGTTGAACACATCGGAAATTACGCTCAAACCTGTTTTTGGGCGGTTGATAGGGACCGCATAAAAGAAAACGCATAAAAAAATCGCACAAAACTTCACGAGTAACTATAAAAAATATTTTTCGCAACACATTTAAAAAGCATTTCTTTATGCGGGGAATAGGGACCGCATAAAAAAAGTCTCACTTTGAAAATAACTCAAAACCTTACGAAATAACAAGGAATTAAATAGTCATCCTTAAATTCTTGATCCTTGCAATATCCACCATCTTCAGTAATTTTTGCTAACACTTTAGAATAATTTTTAGCGGCTGTTTTATCAGCGCTGTAGCTTCGCCCTTTATCTTCCGATTGTGAAGTGCGTGTCGTTGTAAAAACCCGACTATCCAGCCATTGCTTGCAGAAAATTTCGGGCTTCCAATGCGAGACGATGAACTAGACGGCTCTAAATCCTTCAGATGGTTATAAAACCGTATAGCTTTCTCTTTAATTAATTCTCCGTCAATGGGGATTCGTTTTTGAGTTAATTCTTGAATCCACAATATGAGTGACTTTTCCGTTTTCTCTATCAAAATGTTTCTTGAATACGATGCTCGTTTAGCACTTTCGTTTGTGGCACAATTACTAGATTTATTTATGTCACCTGCACGTTTTTGTATGGCTTTTATAGTGGATTCACCTAATCCAAATTCTTTACCAAGAGCTGGGGATCCTTCACCTTCCGCTATTCGTTTTAAAATCGTAGTCTTAGTTTCTAAGGAAATTACCTTTCTCTTCGCTTTGTTTTTGCCCTTATTCATTTTCAGGGATTTTGTCTAAAAATAAAATAAAAATCCTAAAAATGTATATCTAAATAGAAAAAATAATAAATTTACCTTCAATTTACGCTTTGAAATGAATCTTATCTTAATGGTCTAGGAATATGAAAGCACTTTGAAGGACGTCAATTAAATACTGCGATTATATAATTCAATACATATGTAATGTAATTGGCTGGCGCAATACATACTGCATTTTATTTGCAAATCAGTATCAGTACACATGTAATGTGATGAAATATCAAAAATCGAAAAAACTAAATGGCCTATCAAACCTACTAATCCTTTTTATTGATAACTTCGTCGATTATGTTCTAATTTGATTGAAATTTTCATATACCGCACAAAAAATATCGTACAAAAAAAATCGCACAAAAAAATGACCGCACAAAAACAGGTTTGAGTGTATAAGAGAAAAAAAATTGTTTTTAATATGGCATATGTATTTGCAGAAAAATTTCTGATAGGTCAAGAGGATTGATCAGTAGAAAAAGTAAAAAATAACGATATTTGTAATTATTAATAAGTAGATTCGTGCCAAAAAATTTTACGTCCGGTATTGAAAGCAATATACGTTGTTTACCAACGCCGGGCGCTTGCCAACGAAGACATTCGCACTTAATCCGTGAGAATCGTTGATTTCTTTCAATTGAGGCACCTTATAGGTGAGCCAACATCAATCCCTGGCCTACCTGGTGCCCACCATGCTACCTGGGGCTGAAAATGATATATGCAACAATATAACAATATGTATATAATTACTGACCAGTAGCTTTATGGCAATATTGAAAATTTCGTAACGAGCTCTCAGATACCATTGTAAGTACTTGACTTGATTATTAATGAAACTCTCTGCAATGAATCGAAAATGAGCTAATATTTTATCAAGGCAAATATTCTTGATAATTTTCTCGAGGTACAATGATTTTACCCTCTTTGTTCCGCAGAACTTAAACACTGCTTAAATAATGACTAATTCGTTAAGCGTTATACATCCCAAGATCTCGGGGCGAAATTTGTAACTTTTTGGATTGAATCTAAAATGAGCTAATATTTTATCAGGGCAAATATTTTTGGTTATTTTCTCCCATTACGATAATTTTATCCTCGTGGTTCCGCAGACCTTAAACATTGTTTAAATAATGACAAATTCATTAAACGGTATACATCACAAGATCTCGGGGCGAAACTTGTAACTTTCTGGAATGAATCTAAAATGAGCTAATATTTTATCAGGGTAAACATTCTTGGTTATTTTCTCACGGTATGATAATTTTACCCTCATGGTTCCGCAGAACATCAATTTTGCTTAAATAATGATAAATTCATTAAGCGTTATACATCCCAAGATCTCGAGTCAAAATCTTCTCTTGGAGAAATATTTTCCCACAGAATACATCCCCAGATGTATGATAATTAGATGGCGTGTCACATTTGACGCTGAATCACTGTTTGCTTTTTTTAACCTGCATTTAGATAATCTACTGGCATGAGATACAGCTGTTTTTATGCCTAGATTTACAAGTGCATTATTTCGTGTCAAGAGCAGCTTAAGATGTGGGTAGATATGTTTCTTCATTCCTATCTTATACTGGTATGCTGTCATCATTTTGGGAGAACAAGAATTTTGAATATATATATATATATATATATTCAAAATTCTTGTTCTCCCAAAATGATGACAGCATACCAATGGAATTGTAGTTTATGGAATTATAGTGACCTCCGGGAGTGTTGCCTAGGCATAAAAACATGTTTTAACCGGAGAGGGGGGTCACAACACCCTCCGGTCATTAGCTACAAGGCCTTCATGTTCTGTTGTACTATAGTTATGCTATCGGCACTTGCTTTCCGTGCGGTCATGCTATTTCATTCTGACTCCTTTATATTCAGTATTATATGGTACAATTTTACGAGCAGCGTAGCGCAGTAACTAATGATTACTCTTATCGTTTTAGTTAATTTTATTCTCTTTATGCATTTGTAACTTATATATATATCATACATGAAAGTGGATGAGTAAAGTTCTACCCCAGTTCTGACTGTTAACATTTATATAAATTCAACTAACCTAAAAGATTGGCAAAGTACATAAAATTAGGTTGGCTTACAGCGGTATAATTTATCGGGTTAATACAGCAGTTACATAATTTGAAATTTTATAGAGAAAAACATTTTACAGAGAAATTGAGAAGCATAGTTAAGTGATTAAATACAGATGATATAACACACAAAAATTTCCAAACAGGTTTTACAGTGCGACCCGTATTAAACAAATACTGTATTGAAGGGCGCTAAAACTTTTCAAGTTAATATACGAGTAAAACATGTAATAAAAACGGGGAACATGTATATGTATATGTTGTTTATCTATAAGTATATAATGTTCGAATATGTGTGAATATTTATAGGTATGCACTCACAAATTTACCTACACACACACACACACACACACACACACACATATATATATATATATATATATATATATATATGCAAATATACACATAAATATATATGTATATGTACGTATAAGTATGTATGAATGTTTCACTACATTTTGTAGTAAAAAGTTAAAATGCAAAAGGAAATATTTTGACTTTTACTGCACAATTCGTTTTTTTAGTTGCGAAATAAATGAGAAGTATAAAAACCCTGAGAAATCTGTTTTTCACAGAAAAGAAAGTCATGAAAGTTTGCTTTACTTTAATTACTCTTCTGGACTTGCAGAGAAAGTCATGAAAAGTAATTAGAGTGTTGTACTAAATCCAAGAAGGCCAAAGTTGCTAATCGCGTGATTTAAAGCGCGTCCGGGGAGTATGATGCTTCGGCTAAGGAGGAGAGAAATCCCATAATAACAGGATTACACGAAGATTAACTTGCTGTTGACACAGTAACAACAGGAAGCCAGTGAAGGTTTCACCTCCTAGTCATGTCTGAAACGCAGAGTGTGTTTTTTGCTTCATTGATAGCGAAAAGGAATAAGACAATGTTTAGTTACTTGGAGGAAGTAATTTAATTTGTCGCTTTAAAAAAAGATGAAAAAGTAACCCTCGGACTGAACATCCGTTTTTTTATGGTTTATCGATTTTAGATTGCAAATGGGGCGTTTCACTGCAAGTTTCCGCTGTAAATGCATGCATGCATGTATGTATATGTATATATATATATATATATATATATATATATATATATATATATATATATATATATATATATATATATATATATATATATATATATATATATACAGAGAGGGAGAGAGAGAGAGACGTAGCTCTAAATTAAGGAACTGGTAAGGAATATATTTGAATGATCTTAAAAAATTTGAAATCTAACAAAACCATCATTTAAAGATTTCTTTGCTCTGTTCAGACAAATATATAACGGTCTTATAATTGTAAGATTATAAGGAGTGATAATTTCCATATTATTTTCAGAGAAAAATGTCTTATTATTCTCAAAGAAAACTGTCATTAAAGACATTCTTTACTGAGATCTGACAAGTTAATTCTAAAAATATCAAGAAATGATTTATCCTTTATTATTTTAAGAAATAACTTTTCTTTCTGTTTATATTTAACTTGTCTTGACTTTCCTGATTTTACGAATAACTGTATAACGAGGTACATACCTGATTAAATTAAATCAAGTTATATTTTAAACAAGTAGCTTGTTATGTAGTCATTGATATTGTCTAGTCCAGAATCAGAATTGATTAGTTCTTGTAGTTTAATGCCCCTGTAAGCGACTAACTTTTTGCAACTGCACATAGATATTTCTTGTTTTATAACAGACTGCAAGGACTGTTGCCTAGAAACAAAATTCTAGACAGAATCTCCCATTCTAGAAGCAGGCTTCGTAGCACCTTAATTATCCCAGAGATCTGAGAATGTGTTGTTTTTGGAATACCATTCTTCCATCCTTACCTAAAGATATACAATCCGGGATATTGGCTTTGAAAATGTTTTTTTTTAATTTGTTTATTCGTTTTCTTTGTACGACAATGATATCATTTTTAAGGTAATTTTCCAATTGTTTTCTAGAGGTCCTCTATCATCCTGTTCAACGGTAGGGCGGCACTACAACAACCATTTGCGGTGTTGGGAATTGAACCAAGTCTTCAATCTTTGAGGTCAGTAATTAAGTAACTCAACTAGCCAGCTGCTATACAGAACACTTCACAATATAAAATGTGTAATAGTAGAATTCAGAGTAATGCCGAATAACTTTAAAATATTGTTATAATTTACCTGATTGACAGATATTAAGAACACATATAATTCATTTATATCTGAAAAAAATCGCTGCTTATTTTCTATCAGCTTATACGGTGAACGCATTTTTTGTGGATATCAGTCTTCAAAGGATAATATGTTTAACAGTGCAATTAAGGATTTGGTTGAATGATTTTCGGAAAGGTTATAACGTCTAATATCCAAGACATTTCAAATTAATATTGCATTTAATAAGTGTGAAAGAAATCTCTATTTATTTACCTGTAGTTTATACGGGGAAAATATTTCTCACGAATATCATTCTTCAAAGGATAATATGCGCAACTGTCCAATTAATTCTAAGATGAAAGACTGTCAAACCGATAAAATTGATGTGATAACCCACATATTAATAGTAACTAGTTCATTTAATATGTCTGATAACAATCTATATTTTTAGTTTAAATGGGAAATACATTCTATTCCGAATATGACGGTTCACATGATAATTTGAGTAACAGCTCAATTTAGGACTCAGTTGAATAACTGTCGAAAAGATTAACTTTTATGCAACGGCCCATACATTACGGAAGAATAGTATATTTAATAAGCCTGAAAGCAGCGACTGTTTATTTTCTTTAAGCTTATATAGCAGACATATTTTTCCCGAATATCATTCTTCAAAAGATACTCTGAGTTCACTTAAGGACTACGTTGAATGACTTTCGAAAAAGTTAAAATTTATATAATGGCTCATATAATACGAATGAATACTGTATTTAGCAAGTCTGAGCACAATCTCTATTTATTTTCTTTTATCATACTCATGAAACACACTTTTCCCGAATATTCTTTATAAGATAATATGGTTAATAGTCAACTTAAGGACTACGTTGAATGACTTTCGAAAAGGTTAAAATTTATGTTATTGACCATACATTGCGAATTATATTTAATATATTACGACCTTACATTACCAATATTATATTTAATAAGCCTGAAAGCAATCTGTTTATTTTCTTTAGTTTATATGGGGAACACGTTTTTGCGACTGCTATTTTTCGCAGGATAATATGGGTAACAGTACAACTAAATTGGTACTGTTACCCATATTATCCTGCGGAATGGGAACTGCGGATGGAAGACTTGGTTGAATGACTTTCGGGAAGGTTATAACATATAATATCCCATACATTTCAAATGAATATTGTATTTAATAAGCCTGAAAGCAAGCTTTGTTTATTTTCCTTTAGCTTATACGGTGAACATATTTCTCACGAATATCATACTTCAAAGGATAATATGCGTAAATGCTCAGTTAATGCTAGGATGAAAGACTGCCAAACCGTTGAAATTTATGTGATAACCCATATATTACTAATGGATAGTATATTTAATAAATCTGATAGCAATCTCTAATTTTTTGTTTAAATGGGAAATACATTTTATTCCGAATTTGACTGTTCACAAGATAATTTGAGCAACAGTTCAATTTAGGACTCAGTTGAATAACTGTCGAAAAGGTTAACATTTATGCAACAACCCATACATTATTCTTCATGGACATCATTTTTCAAATTATAATCTGAGTAACAGTCCACTTAAAGACTACGTTGAAAGACTTTCGAAAAGGTTAAAATTTATGTTATACCCCATACATTTCAAATGAATATTGAATTTAATAAGCCTGATAGCAATCTATGCTTATTTTCTTTGGTTTACTTTAAACACATTTTCCCGAATAGTTCTTAACGAGATAATATGAATAAGAGGTACAGATAATTACTAGGTTCAATGACTGTCGAAAAGTTTAGTTTATTTTTCCCAAGTACCATTCTTCCCAAGATAATGAGTAAAAATCCAATTTAGGACTAGATTGAATGACTCTGTTAAAATTTATCTATAACTTATTACACTGTAAATAGTTCAGCAGAAAATTAAGATAGTAAATTACACAAAGAAGGCACAGACAGCCGAACGAAATCAACAAAAAAAAAAACTGCACTTGCGTTAAATTACTTTAAAACTTTTCAATAAAAGATTGCGCAGTTGCAACAAATCCTCATACTGGAAAAACAGATAACTGTAACTAGTAAATTGTAAATAATTCAACAGAAAATTAAGATATTATATGACAGGAAGAAGGCATTGCCAGCCAAACGAAACGAACAGAAATCCTACATTTGAGCTAAACGCACCATAAATGCAAGATTTTGTAGCAGTAATACAAAAACTAAACCATATAATGAAGCAACCTACCGTTCTCTTTATCGGTAGGCCTAACCGAACCATTTACATCAAGGGGGAACTTTCTTAATATGCTGCAGGTCTAGCCAAAAGGACAATTAAGGTAGGGTATTCTGGTTTCACATTTTCTTTCTATACTTATTCCTTTGCATTGCAGTTGTATGTCGCTGTAGTTATACTGCGGTGCTGCAATTCTTCAGGCTGCTATGTAGTACTAAGAAAAAAATCGTATTTCCCTTTTCCTCTTCTTGCAGACTCTTGTGGTGGGAGGAGTTCAGTTGACAGTTCGAGAATTTCACCCCCCCTAGGATTGACATTTTGAGGGATTGTAATGGCTCTCTCTCTATAGAGGAGTTATGAGCTGCCCCCAAATTTTTTATTTAAAATATATTTTTGTCAACTATTTACAGGTACATAAATGCTGATAATCAAATAAAATTGGTAGAGTCAGATAGCCTGAACTTTTCTGCAAAGCGCTACAGGATTCATTTTATAAATTTCGTCCACCAAAGGAATTTATGAGTCTTTAAAACACACTATACCAGATTTTTCCCCAAATAATTTAAATTTTAAAATGTTAATTGCATTTAAAAAAAACGAAATATGTACACAAATGTAAAATTTCTTTCTCTATGACGCCGTACAATTTTAAAAAAAAATCCTTGAATCCAAGTCGGCAATCCGTGGACAAATTTTCTCCATAGGTTAACATTGAGGTGAGCCAATCCAATGGGGTTAGTACATAGCAGCCTTAAGGTTAAATTGCTGACTTTTAGTTAAAACCCTCACTTCTCAAGTTATCTGGGTAGGGTGAGTGTGCTATTATATTTATGTTCTATTCATTCGCGTTCATTTTAGGATTGTATTTTCTATTGATTTGATATCTGTTTCCACGTGGGGATCTTGGGGCATTGGGGTGTTTTTTGGATAGACCTGCATCCTATTCAGAAAGTTCCCCCTTTAGGTAACTGATTCGGTCAGGCCTCCTGATGAAGAGACTGATCGGTTGCCTCGTTATAGGGTGTAGATTTTGTATTACTAGTACAGAATCATGCATTTATGATGCGTTTAGCTCTAAGTGTAGGATTTCTGTTTATTTCGTTTGGCTTCCAATGCTTTGTTCCTGTTATATAATATCTTAATTTTCTGTGGAATTATTTACAATTTACTAGTCATAGTTATCTGTTAAAATTTATGTATAAATTAGAAATGAATATTGTATTTAATAAATGTGAAAACAATATCTGTTTATTTCCTTTAAGGTTCTACAGGGAACACATTTTACACAAATACTATTCTTCACAAGATAAAAGGAGTAACTGTCCAACTAAGCATTTGGTTGAATGACTTTCCAAAAGGGTATAGCATCTAAGGGCCTGTTCACATACAATCCGTCAGCGTTAGCGTTAAAGATTCCATTGGCACTGATTGATTGGTCAATAATTGGTATATGATAGGTTAAATTTTTTACGCCGACGCTGACGGATTATACGTGAACAGGCCCTAATACCCTATGCATTTCCTATTCATTTCAAATTGTATTTAATAAGCCTGAAAGCAAGCCCTGTTTATTTTCTTTAGTTTACAGGAAAGAAATTTTTCCCGAATACAATTTTTCACAAAATGATATGAGTAGCAATCCAATTAAGGAATAGATTGGGGGAAAAGCTGTCGAAAAAGGGAAAATTTATTAAATAACCTATACATTATTAATGTATATTATATTTAATAAACCTGAAAGTAATCCCTGTTTAATTCCTTGAGTTTACAGGAAACAATTTTTTCCCGAATACAATTTTTCACCAAATAATATGAGTAACAATCCAATTAATTAAGGACTAGATTGAGGGAAAAAAGGTCAGAAAGAAAAATTTATCAAATAGCCTATACATTATGAATGAATATTATATTTTTTAAGCCTGAAAGCAATGTCTGGTTATTTCATTAGTTTACGAGAAACAAATTTTTTCCCGAATACAATTTTTCACAAAATAATATGAGTAACAATCCAATTTATTAAGGACTATATTGAGGGAAAAACTGTCAAAAAAGGGAAAAATTATTAAATAGCCTGTACACTAAGAATGAATATTATATTTAATAAGCCTCAAAGCAATGTCTGGTTATTTCCTTTAGTTTACGAAAAACAAATTTTTCCCGAATACTATTTTTCACAAAATAATATGAGTAACAATCCAACTAAGGACTAGATTGAGGGAAAAGCTGTCGTAAAAGGGAAAATTTATTAAACAGCCTATACATTATGAATGAATATTATATTTAATAAGCCTGAAAGCAATCCCTGTTTATTTCCTTTAGTTTACGGGAAAAAAAGATTTTCCCAAATACAGTTTTTCACAAAATAATATGAGTAACAATCCAATTTATTAGGACTTTATTGAGGGAAAAACTGTCGAAATAGGGAAAATTTATTAAATAGCCTGTACATTATGAATGAATACTATCTATATATATAAAACAGTTCCGTGACTGATTGACTGACTGACACTAAGAATGAATATTATATTTAATAAGCCTCAAAGCAATGTCTGGTTATTTCCTTTAGTTTACGAGAAACAAATTTTTCCCGAATACTATTTTTCACAAAATAATGACTGACAGATAACGCGCAGACCAAACCGCTGGACCTAAAGGGCTGAAATTTTGCATGGTGATTCTTCTTATAGTGCAGGGGTGTACTAACAAAGATATTAAAAAAATTCTTCTTACATTCTTTTAAATTAAATTTTTATCTGTTTTTGTAACATTTTTAAAGTTTGCATTTAAAATAATAATTTGAGGGTTATAAAATTTATATCACAAGAAAGATCATAAAAATTCCTTTAAAATGAAATCTTTTTCGAATCTTTACCTTCATTTTCTAATTTTTGGTGAATTTTTAAAGATTAATTTTGAGAATTTAATTTATTAAATGCTGACCACGACATTTCTTTTCTTTTTGTGACACTTTAAATTAATTTTGCGTCACGTGCATAACAACGAAATAAATTGACAAAAAATATTAAAATATAGTAAAAGATAATATTTAACCACTAGACTAATTGAGATGGAAGTTTTTTAGGAATTTTATTCAAATTAATTAAGAATTTAATCCTCTAAAAAGCAATTTCATCATTTTTTCCCATTGTAATTATCCTAAAATGCACTCCGTAGCGAAACACGGGTATTCAGCTAGTATTTAATAAGCCTAGAACCACTATCTATTATTTTATTTCAGTTTATATTGGGAACTCACTTTTTGCGAAAGCCATTCTTCACAGGATTTTATGGGAAACAGTCCAATTAAGGATTTGGTTGAATGAATTTCGGAATGGTAATAACATCCTATAACGCACACATTTCAAATGAAAATTGTATTTAATAAGCATGATAGCAATCTCTGTTTACTATATTTTAGTTTATACATATTTTCTATGAATACCATTCTTTACAAGATTAAATGAAAACTGTTTTATTTGGACTGTTTTCATACTAGTACTAGGTTGAATGACTATCATTTTGGACTAGGTTGAATGACAGTCTAAAAAGGTATAATTTATGTAATAAAAAAACCCAACAATTAAATATTGCATGTCAAGGCACACAGAACATCTCGACAACCAAAATGGAGTGATTTTAGTGAAATGTTTATGAGCATGCATTTAATTGCAGAATACAGATACAAGCAAAATATTTAAATACCAGTAAATACATACGTTATATTTTATTTTTAAAGTAAAATGGAAGAATTATGTTAAAAATTTAGCTTATTCTAGCAATTTAAAATCTTGTTGCGTGTTTGATACTATTTGTAAGTTATAGAGAATCTATGCTCACTTCTACCCAGACCTGGGTGTATATAATTTGAAGTGGCTCTCTATTTGAATTCGCTGCACATATAATTGGCTTTTACAGCAATAAGCATGCGTACTACTTGTACGGAATGTATAAACACAGCTTTCAAGAACAATATATTTTTATATCACGAACAGTAAGTCAAACCAGCAGTACTGCCACGTAAACTTCTGGCCCGCTAAGCACTAGCGCAGGATAACACCTTTTCAACCTTAACAACCTCCCCTTTTTCTTAATGACGCTGCATGGTATTTATACTAAGCGCGTATGCCAAAATTAGCATATCTGAAGCAGCTTCTTTAATTCATTAATTCAAAAGTTCGATTCTTGTGAATCGAATCTTGTGTATACCTTACAAAGTTAGGTAGACTTTTCTATAGTTCTATTCAATTTATCTCTTCTAAATTTGGTATAACAACATACAATATATTAGTTGGCAATAATACGATGTAGTTTGCTTTTAGATGTAGTGAAAGTGAAAATAACGAAAAATATGCAATTAAAATTGTTATGATGTTTGAAGTCTTCCACTAACAAATTTTTAATTTAATTTTTTCTAACCTAGAAGTAAAATACTTCGTATTATTGTCAATTGATATATTTTATGTTTCCATACCAAATTTGGAAGAAATAAATTCAATAGAATTTTAAGTGTAGTGAAAATTAAAATTAAAAAAAAAAATATGCTATTAAAATTTTTATGTTTTTGAAGTTTTCCACTAACAAATTTTAATTTATTTTTTTCTAATCTAAAAGAAAACTACTTCGTATCATTGTCAATTCATATATTTTATGTTACCATACCAAATTTGGAGGAAATGAATTCAATAGATTTTTAGGTGTAGTGAAAGTGAAAAAAACAAAAAATATGCAATTAAAATTTTTATGTTTTTTGAAGTTTCCCACTAACAAATATATAATTTCATTTTTTTTAACTTAGAAGTAAAATACTTCATATTATTGTCAATTGATATACTTTATGTTACCATAACAAATTTGGAAGAAATAAATTCAATAGATTTTTAGGTTTAGTGAAAGTGAAAATAACAAAAAATATGCAATTAAATTTTTTATGTTTTTTAAATTTTCCACTAACAAATTTTTAATTAACTTTTTTTCTAACCTAGAAGTAAAATACTTTGTATTACTGTCAATTAACATATTTTATGTTACCATACCAAATTGGAAGAGATAAATTGAATAGAT